>QEPC01010227.1:1997098-2071231 GCA_003113815.1 Sphenodon punctatus
GGGGGGCAGGTCAAGGCTCAGATCATTGCAGGGGACAGGTCGGGGCTTGGAGTGGGGGTTGGGGGGGCAGGTTGGGGTGACTGTGGGGGATAGCGAGCTGGCTCACACACCGGAGGGAAAGACGGTAGGGGTGGCTGCGCCGCCGCCAGGGGGCCTGGCAACAGCAGCAGCAGCAGCCAATGGAGCTTGCAAAGGGACACCGACGCAGCCACTTCCCCGGCTCTCCGACAGGAGAGAGGAGCTCATCTGCGCATGTGCGAGCCTGCAGAACCTATTTTTGTATTCAATAATAACTCGGTTTTGGCTGCACCAATTACTATCATATTTCAGAAGTACTTGTTATTGATCTCATGCTGCAATCCTGTGAAGTTTGGGGGCTTAGCTTATCCAGGGGGAGGAGATATGAATGATTCAGAATTGTGAGGATGCTGTGCATTTTGACCACAGCCAATTAACGTTTAAACAGTCATAACATTTTATTTTCCTGATGGATCTTCTATTTTCAGACTTTGTGCATATGATGGTCCTCACAACTTATAGCCATGGATAAATTTTCAGCAATGTAGCTCAAGTGGTTTCCTCAAAATGACTGCTTCAGCAGTCACCTGTTTATAATGGAGAGTGGCTGTACATTTAAGTTTCAGGCAGCTACTGCTGCCTGAAAATTATTAAGATGTTTCCCTTCTTCACATACCATTCTGAGTTCTGGAAACTCATGTTTGTCATAATTGTGCTTTGAAATAGCAATAATCAGAGTGAGTACAGCTAAATCAAACACTCTCCTGCAGAGCTTGATAAGATATGACAAAGAATTTACCACATTGCATGTCAGGTGATGGGTTCCTATGCTAAACACCAGGTAGCACTATTAATTCTTGAGCAGGAGAAATTGAAATAATGTTAAACCACTCATTGAAATGAGTCTGGTTATTATCATCTTCTGTTGGTGAGAGTGTACATACTTTCTCCTCATAGCTTTGCATCCTCCTCCTGCTGGGTAGTTCCACCGTTGACTGCCAGGAGGCAGATGAACTTTTTTTCTTCACTGCGCCTGCGTCACGTGGCTACCCATCTTCCCAGCCAGTCCGTCGTCTGCCTCCAGACCGTCAGGAGGCTCTTCGGGATCCTCAGGTCCCTAAAAAAGAAAGAGGAAGATTTTTCATTAGGCAGAGGAAGATAAATAGAAATAAAAAAGGAAAATAATCAAGGAGCCCCAGAAGAGGCTTCGGCTGGGCAGTTGGGGACAGTGATCCCGGACACAGTCGCGGGATCGGCAGGCCAGACCGAAAAGAACTCTGTTCCCTGCTGGCTCCCTTGCACCTTGCCAGGGAGCAGGGGAGGCCGCATTTATTTCCCGATTAACGGGAATTGTCCACCGCGGCACTCCCCCCACCTTCGGGCAGGACCAGCGCCGCTTGGTCCTGCCGCAATCAGTCCGAACCTGAGACAGACAAGCTCATGAGCGCAACCGACAACAGCGCTATGGCCCGCCCCCGCTGGCGGGACGGAGGCTACAATCACTGAGGAAGGGGCACAGGAGTTGCAGGTACCCTCGATATCCTCCATTGCCCAGACCATGGGGGAAATTATGGTCTCACTCAGGGAGCTGGCCCAGACAAAAAAGAGCATGAAAAGGAAGAAGGGTTCCCCCGCGGAGGGCCCCTTCCCAAGGCACTGAGAGCGGGAAAACCTAGGTCGGGAAAAAAGAAAGCAAAAAAACCACCAGGGGGAGCCATGCTCCATATTTTGCAATCTCCTCAGGGCTCTGAGGAGGAAGATTCCCAGGGAGAGTGCAGGCAGGCCCTCAAAACCCAGACCATAGCCCTTTCAGATTCTGATTCAGGTTCCTCACAAGAGAGCTCAGATCTAGAGGAGGGGGAATGCTCAGAACCCTCCTCGGACCCTAGAGGGAGAGACAGACAGTTCCCTAGTCACTATAGGGAAGAATTGCTGGGGCAGGTGGTTAAAACCCTCCAGCTCAAGGAGAGACCATCTAAAGAGGAATCTTCTGATTCACAGGAGGAGAAGACTAGGGACTATATTCCCACGGTCCACGGTAGGGACCAGGGTTTACCCTTACACTGCTTTTAAACGAGGGCACGCTGAAGCGCCTCCCAAACGCCGCATTAAAGCAAAGCCGCCGGAAGTGACGTTCTCCCCGTTGCCGGCGGCGGCGGCAGCTGGAGACACGGGGCTTTGAAGCAGCGCGTTCTTAAGACAAAAAATAAAAGACTTAAGAACACGCCGCTCCAAAGCCCCATGTCTCCAGCCGCCGCCGCCGCCGGCAACGGGGAGAAAGCCACTCCAGCGGCTTTGCTTTAATGCGGCGTTTGGGAGGCGCTTCAGCGCGCCCTCGTTTAAAAGCAGCCTTAGATAAAACCTTCGAGAGAATAGTCCTGGAGGAATGGAAGCATCCTGATAAGGCTCATAAGATGACCAGGTCACAGGACTCTGTACTTTTCTAGGAGAAAAGATCCCCTATTCAGGAACCCCAAGATAGATGCGGCAGCAGCTTCGTTATCTCGCCAGATGGTGTTCCCTACTGAGGGGGATTGTCACCCCCGGGACGCCACGGATAGGGGAGTGGACTCAGCCCTTAAGAGGGCAGTGGATTCCACAGCAGCCTCTCTCAAGATTAACATTGTAGCCTCATATGTGTCTAGAGCTCTACTAGCCTGGATGCAGGAGGCCCAAAACCCTGATTTATCAGAAAGGAAGGCACAAAGACTGTCCTCCCGCATTTGCATGGCTACTGCCTTTTTAGCAGATCCAACTACAGATGCCCTAACTTGGTCCGCTAGGGCTATGGCTAACGACATAGCAGCCAGACGCAGGGTTTGGTTACACTCATGGCAGGGGGATGCCACAGCTAAGAACCTTCTTACCTTGGCCCCTTACAAGGGATCCAAGCTCTTTGGGGTCTGTCTCGAAAAGGTGTTGGAGGAGGCAAACTCCAAAGACAAGCCGAAGACTCTCCAGCAGGTAGCACCAAAAAGGGGGGTTTTTCGAGGCCACTCCTTTAGATTTAGGGGTTTCGGAGGCACCTCCAGAAAAATCTCACTATCAGGGCCACAGAGAATTTACAAACAACTTTGCCTTTCGAGGAAGGGGGTTCAGACCAGGCAGATTCGATAGGCGCAGACCAAGAGGATTTGGACCCGCCCATACTAAACAGGACTCCTGACTATGCCTCTTCGGAGGTAGGAGGCAGACTCCAGCAATTCAGAGTAGCATGGGAGGACTCAGTGGCGGACGCTTGGGTCCTTTCCTGCATAACGGAAGGTTACCAGATAGAGCTGGAGTGTACTCCCAGACAAAGATTCATAGCCTCCCCAAGGACGCACAAAAACACCTGGCTCTAATGAACGAGATCCAGAGGCTAGAGGGCATCCGAACAATAGAAAAAGTGCCGGAACACGAGCGTTTCTCGGGTATTTATTCCATCCTATTCCTAGTCTCCAAAAAACTCGGAAAATGGAGAGCGGTTCTGGACCTCAAGGCTCTGAACAGGCACGTGAGAAGTCGCAGATTCAAAATGGAAACCGCAGTGTCAGTGTGCCAGAGCCTACAGAATGGAGATTGGATGGCGGCCTTAGATCTCCGGGAGGCTTACCTGCATGTTCCAATTTGGAGGCCTCACAAGAAATGGCTCAGATTCGCCTACAACGGAGAGCACTGGCAGTTAGGGCCCTGCCCTTCGGACTGTCTTCGGCTCCGAGGACATTCACAAAGATCTTGGCCCCACTGATAGCCAACCTTTGCAGCAAAGAGACCCATATATATGCGTACCTCGACGACCTTCTGATCAGGGGCAACTGCTCCAACAGAGTGGAGGAACATCTAATCAGAACCATCCGTTACTTGGAGAAGCATGGCTTCCTAATAAACAGAGAGAAGAGTCACCTTGTACCAACCCAAAGATTGGAACTTCTGGGTATCCTAATAGAAACCTCCTCAGACCACACGTTCGTTCCCCCCGAGAGAAGAGAGAAGATACAAAGACTAGTCCGTCTACTCAGACTACGCAACCACATGAGACTCAAACTCTTAGCGAGACTGTTGGGGTTGCTGATATCGTGCATAGGGCAGGTGACATGTGGCTGCTTCAACCTACATCCCTTGCAGAGGCAGCTAAGAGATTTCCAGAGAGAGCTCACGCTCGGGCTCAATCTGTGGGTCCCCATTCCCCAGGACTTAAAAGACTCCATGTCCTAGTGGTTAAGGCCAGAAACCTTCCACGAGGGGTTACCCCTCACAGAGCCAACAAGAAAGAGCTGTCCTAACTACGGATGCCAGCCTTCTGGGCTGGGGAGGGCACTCGGGATCACACAGGGACTCTGGTCAAGGGGAGATGCGACGAAAAGGATCAACTTCCTCAAGCTGAAAGCCATCCAGCTAGCAGCGCAGCACCTCTACCCGACGTTTTCCTCTCGGCACCTCCTGGTGTACACGGACAATGTGACAGCAAAAGCTTATATCAATCACCAGGGGGGATTGAGATCGAAGGAGTTGCATCAGGAGACGACCAGACTGTTTGCCTGGGCTCAGACGCACCTAGCATCCCTGAGGGCTCTTCACATCAGAGGTCAAGACAACACACAGGCCGACTGGCTGAGCCGGCAGACCCTCGAGCCACACAAGTGGACTCTGGACAGATCCATCTTCCAACAGCTGGTAGCATGGGTCGGACTACCTCTGATGGATCTGTTCGCCAACAAGGAGACTTCTCAGGTGCCCCGCTTCATGTCTCGATCTCAGTGCAGAGAAGCGGAAGGGACCGATGCACTGAACTGTCCCTGGCCCAAAGGACTCTTATACGCCTTTCCCCCAATTCCATTAATTCAGAAAACGATATCCAAGGCAATCAGTGAACAGGCGCACCTTCTCTTGATAACACCATGGTGGCCCAGGAGACCATGGTTCTTGGAGCTGATTGAGCGCAGCCAAGCCCAGTACCGCAGTCTGCCTCTCATCCCAGCTCTGCTCACCCAGGGTCCGATATGCTGCGCAGAAATGCAGATGCTAAATCTGACAGCCTGGAACTTGAGCACTCAGCACTAAGGGCTAGAGGCTACTCGGAGGCGGTGCTGAACACGATCCAGCTATCTAGAAGAGCCGCCACCAGCAGAAGCTACCGAGCCACCTGGAAAACATTCGCGTCTTGGTCGCTACAACAAAACCAAGACCCGACCAGAGCAGGGGTGGCTCAGGTCCTGGAGTTTCTACAGCTTGGCCTAGATAAGGGGCTCAGGGCTAACACCCTGGCCAGACAGGCAGTGGCTATAGATTCAGTTCTTAGGGCAGTCTCTAACAGAATAGTTTCCTCCCACAGGAACATTAGGAGATTCCTCCAAGCAGCCAGAAACTTAACTCCCACCGTAGTGCATAGGGTTCCTTCCTGGGATCTCAACTTAGTACTGGAGGCCCTTACCAACCCCCCCCCCCTTTTTGAACCTTTGAAACATGTATCATTATACTTTATGACTCTAAGAGTGATTTTTCTCGTAGCAGTTACATCAGCGAGACGTGTCTCGGAGCTTGGACCCCTGACCATGGAGGACAACTTTTGTATTTTCCAGAGGGATTCAGTGACCCTGAGGTTGGATGAGGCATTCCTTCCAAAGATTAATTCCCCTTTTCATAGGTCGCAGGAAGTCATTCTGCCCTCGTTCTGCCCCAGACCGGTACATCCTAAAGAGAAGTCCTGGCATACGCTGGACGTTCGGAGGGCCCTTAAGGTTTATCTAGCCAGAACTAGGGGGTTCAGTTAGTCCACGGCCTTGTTCGTTAACATCAGACCGGGTCATCAGGGGCGTAAAGCTACAAAAACATTAATTTCTAAATGGGTGAAGCAGGGAATTGTAGAGGCATATAAGGCAAAGGGTAGAGTTCCTCCCCTTCAGATTTGGGCACATTTGGTGCGCAGCGTGGCCACTTCATACGCCTTTAACGCGAGGGCCTCTTAAGAGGAAATATGCAGGGCAGCCACTTGGGCTTCTATTCACACCTTCGTCAAACATTATAAGATTAATGTTTTTCAATCCGTAGACGCTGCCTTTGGCAGAAGAGTGCTGCAGGCGGTACTGGACTCTCCCTGTGCTGCTGGCTCCCACCCTTGAGTTTGGTCAGATTGCTTGTGTACGTCCCAGCAGGAGGAGGATGCAGAGCTATGAGGAGAAAGGAGAATTGGTAACCTACCTTCGGTGAATTCCTTTCTCTCATATGCTCTGCATACTCCTCCGACCCTCCCTCCCAAGCAGCATAAATAGTAACAGGGAGTGGGGGACCAGTTATTCTTCTCAGATTTTTAGTTTAGAGGTTCTCCTGCAAGGACAGAAACAGTTTATCAGTTATTGGAGGTTTTTCGCCTAGTTAGGTTTTTAAGGGAATAGGGCACCCGTTCTCATACCATTGATTCAGATTATTTCCGGAGAGGAAGATCAAAGTGCAGAGCTTGTGCAAAAAGAACACAAGTGCAGAGAGAGTTGTGGAGCTAGCAAGAGTAGGTGGTGCAACAAGAGGCCATGTTCTAACAAACAGTGAACACAGAAGTAAATACTTTGATTTAACTGAACTACTCTACTTTAATACCACTCACACCGCAGCTACAGACAGAAGCAGTTACATTGCAACTCCCCTTAATTACCGGATTACAGTTATGTCTCAAAACTGGAGTATCACAAGCAAAAAGTTTATAAAACATTATGTTAAATAGCATTTGTATTAATAGTGAAGTTTTCTAAACACATTAATGGTTAATCCTTCCCTGTGCCTAACTTTGTGTACCACTAACGTGTGTGTGTGTGTAAAAATGGAAACAGAAGGGTAAAAATGTCTGAAAAACTGTAAAATAGAGGTATAACAAAGTAATGGGTGTTGTGTTTGTTCTAATTATTGTTTCAGCTGTTTTTGTTGCCAAAAGTGACACAAATGCCATAAAAATTGAATACTTTCCCAGTCTTTTTTGAACAGCCATATTACATGCATTTTCTACAACCTCACTTCCCCCTTTCCCTCCATCCAAAAATATATTTCCCCTAAATCTAACAAGACTTGACACAATGAAAAAGAAAATAATTCTGGTCTGGAAAAACTTGCAAAGGAGGAGGGGGAAATAAGCTGAACTGATTGCCGCAAAGTGATTAGAATCTGTGACATCAAATCGCAGAATGCTTAATTACGTATTTGTCTAGTTGACCAAGGCAAAAAAAAAAATTCAGCTCAGAATACATACTAAATGGAAGCAGCTGAGATATAGTATCCCAAAAATGTAGGTTCTTTAAAAGCACAGATGGTAAGTATCAGCAGTAAAGACCTTGTCAGTCAGAACAGCTTTCCCTGAGTTTTGCTTTACAAAGGAGTCATTCATGGTACAGTATTATGTTAGCAAACAGAACATAGTTCAGTATCCTCAGCTTCAAATAAGAGGCACCTGTAAATGGTTTAGTCTGTAACAAAGGTATTTTTTTTTTCTTTGTGAGTTTAACTTAATGTGGCTCTGCTGGGGCATTTGTGCACAGCCAAAATGGGAAGGTTACATCTGTTATGTTTTAAATACAGGTTCAGCATTTTGTCTCTAGAGACTTACACCTTTCTTTGAGCTTCCCCTCCTGTATGGGAGTGGGGTGAATTCTAATGATGAAAGGTCATTCAGCGTAGTTACACTGGGCTTTGCTTGAGAATTACTCCATTGGGGATGCTGTCCCTGGGAAGATACTGTGTGATATGCCATAAGTTAATATTTGTGTTAAACTACATACACCCTTTTTGTCGACGCACCCCAATGAGACACAGAGACTTATATTGGATTAATTAACTGGCCGCATTCTTTAATCAAAATAATCAATAATTCAGGCCGGTGGGGAAATTGCACTAAGCAATTCTGGGTCCAGTATGCTAACTACATAAAGTAACTTTTTAACTGTAGCACTGTCCTGGACGTGCCTTCCGGTAACAGTACCCAACATCAAACATCCCCTCCTTCGACAGCACCAGGGCCTTGGCCAAAGGGGGGGCAGACCCAACTCTGGGCTTGAGTAAGGTGTCTGCAGGACAAGAAGACAGTGCATGTCCCTACTAACCCTGCAAAGCAACCGTCCCAGGGCGATGACCCCCATGCATGCTGTGCCCTGCATTACACTGGGTATCACCTCCCCATCTCTTAAGGAGATGACTCTTAATCTCCTATTTCCTTCCTATTTATCCTAACCGTAGCATACTGGACCCCTGCCACTAAGGGGTTGTAGACCTCGACCAACCCCGACCCCCACTGCCTACACAAGAATTAACGATTCCAGATGTCCTGCCAGTGCAGCCAAGTACATCTCATTGCCTTGCTGGGACAAGTGAACACCATTAGCACGATACAGGTCTGGCCTTGTATGCACAATACCATTATGTCTAATGCTAGTGCCTCCCAGTTCCTTAACAAACCTAACAATTTCCTTATTAATGGTTTTCCTAGTCCTGTCAACTTTACCTGGGCTCCGTGCATTAACCCATTTCACCCTGGGAACTAATTCAGTCCAAACTAACTGTACTCCCTCATCATGCTGTTTAAGTGCAATTAAATGTTCCTTAATTTTTATGATTAAATTGACCCCTTTTCGGGATGGGAGGTCGTTTTCTCCCAAATTAATAACAAGTATGTGGGGGGCAGCTGATCTCCCCAAGCCTTGAAGCGTTGGCATAAGTTGATTCCACCGCATACCACTCCTCCCTATCCATCTAAGGTCAGCCAATTCTGCAAGGCCCAATTGCAAACCCCAGAAGGTCTTTGACACTGCCACATGTGCCCACGGCACGAGACTGTGCCCCACGATCCAAACAACTCTTCTCCCAGTCTGGGCGGCATTGCTTCCTGGTGAAAAGAGGAAATTCACATTAGTAATGAAAAGGTCTTACATAATTCTTGTACGTCCCGGAGCGCCATCTCCCCACTGACTTGATAGCCTCTTCTGGTAACCCCGCGGCTGTTGCTGTTGTGGTGGCCCCTATCCTAAATGAATGTGATCCAAATTTCTTCCCCGACAACCCTCGGTTTTTCCAGTGTTGTTCTAAGGATTGATGTTACCTGGTAACTTGTCACTGGCATACCTCCCTTATGCATAAACAAAGCCCCTTGAATGGGGAACCACATTTGCACGTAACTCTGCAACTGGCAAACTGGACATATGGTTTCTGGGCCTCCCTTAAACAATTCAACTATGTGATCCCTCTTCCGTTGGTCAGCCTTGGAACCTCTAAGCCTAAGCAGCACTTTATTGTCCTCAATTTTTAAGTCCCCCATCCCCAGGGCCCGATTGGAGGTGTCCCTACGAGATACACACATGACTTTGCTTATTCGAAAGCCAAACAATTGCCTCTCATAGGTATCATAACATGTAGTGGGTAATGCCTCCACCAAACGTATTAAAATTGGTGTCGTTATTGGGAACGAGAGATCACCGGGGGATTCGAGGATCTAGCCCATGCCTCGCACATACGTTTCAAGTAGAAGCCCTTGTCCGGTGGGGAAAGCCCTTTAATCTACTGACAAACGCTAACACTACTAACCTACCTGTTATTGTACCCACCACTAATCGTCTTCAGGGCAATTGCATACTGTATCGCTTCCGGTTCTGTAATTGGGAAACCCGTCCCCCACCCCTTGTCCGTCCTGAAGGTTTGAAAATCACGGAAGGCCCTACCGTATGCTGCCTGGGTTCTAGGGGCCAGGGATCCCTGCACGATGGATTGCATTTCTAATTCCCAATGTTCCAGAGTCCCGGTGGTAGAGGGTCCGGGTGCGCACATGCCTCTGGTGCTAGTTCTCGAAAGCGGTCCATCTGGAACCGAGAAAGGGCATCAGCTATGCCATTGTCGATTCCAGGGATGTGCCGGGCAGTGAATAGAATATTGTGTTTCAAGCACGCTAATACCATAGCCCGGACTAATGACATGACCCTAGATGACCGCACTGAGAGTGTGTTAACCACATGTACAACTGCTGCATTATCGCACCAGAATAACACAGTGCGATTGGCGAATTGACCAGCCCACAACAGCATTGCCACTACAATGGGAAACAGTTCCAAAAAGGTGAGGTCCGTAGTGAAACCCTCAGCACTCCACTCAACAGGCCTTGAGGCCACACACCAACGCGACTGAAAGTACACCCCGAATCCTGCTCCCCCCGCAGCGTCCGAGTGGACCTGCAATTCCACCCGTAGGAGCCATTTGTCTCTCCAAAAACTCACTCCATTGAAACTTTCCAAAAATACAAGCCATACCATCATATCCTTCTTCATGTCGCTGGTGACCCTAAGCCAGTAATGCGGGGGTAGATCTCCCTTCAAATGCTCATACAACCGAGATAGGAATGCTCTCCCAGGAGCGACGACACAGCATGCAAAGTTAAGGGTCCCTATTAATGATTGTAATGAATGGACTGTAATTTTTTGCGCTGCCATGCAGTCCCTGATCTTTACCTTCATACTTGCCAACTTATCCTTTGGTAATCTTGACAGCATCCCTTTAGAGTCTAACTCAGTGCTCAAGTAAGTGAGCCTCGTTGCTGGCCCCTCGGTTTTTTCAGGGGCCAATGGGACACCTAATTCACTAGCCATTTCTTGAAACCGCTGCAAGGCAACAGCGCAATCCCCTGAGTCGGCGCGCCCGATTATCAGAAAGTCATCAAGATATTTTGTTACGGCAGCTGCTTGCAGCCTCCCTTGAAAGATCCACTCCAGCAGTGAACTGAACCGCTCGAATGCCGAACAAGATATCGAGCAACCCATTGGCATGGCTCTGTTGAAAAAATACTGTCCCTCAAATTGGAAACCCAGTAGATGAAAGCTGCCTGGGTGCACTGGTAGTAGGCGGAATGCAGATTTCACATCACATTTGGCTAATAGCGCTCCCTTCCCGATGGCCCTAACCTTTTTACCGCCTCGTCAAAAGACGCATACTTAATGGTGGTCAATTCCTTCGGAATAGCATCGTTGACAGAGCTTCCTTGTGGGTAGGACAAGTAGTGTATCAGGCGAAATTCGCCTTCCACCTTCTTTGGGACGATTCCCAATGGGGACACAATTAGGTTCCCCATTGGGAGTTGTTCAAACGGACCTGCCACCCTGCCTTCAGCCACTTCCTTCATAATCTTTTTCCTGACCACATCCTCCATTTCCCTGACTGATCTCAAGTTTTTTACGTTCCTTTGCTGCTGCACCGGGTCCGCTGGTATGATAAAACCCTGTTTGAAACCCTGAACTACATAATGCACCTCCTTCCTGTCTGGGTGCCCCCACAGCCCCTTGTCAAGTCGGTCAGTTCTGACCGGCGTCGGGCCCCTTTGGAGAGCAGGAGGCACTAGAGGCGCCTTGCCCCGCTTTTCCTCCGCCTCCCACCTGCCTATATCCCCTTTTTCCACCCCTTCCCTTGGGCCGAAAACAGTTAAGGGCCGGATGCCCCCCTCCACAGTTGAAGCATGCATGGCAAAACCGACATACTGCACGCATACATCGCCCCCCCCCTTATAATCCTAGCACAGGCCAGGCACCCCCCTACCGTCTTTCTTACTGTCCCCTCGAAAAAGCTCATTCGCAGGTACTACCCTACCCATAACCAGGGGGTGACCACTATCTGCTCTGGGGGCCCTGGTGACATCCACCATGCACTCAAGCCACAGGTCCGGGGAGTGAGTATCCCACCGCAGACCCGGTGTAGTGGCCACCCTATGGTGAAAGACCTCGTCGTACCTCAGCCATGCTCCTGCTGGCCCCATTCCGTAAGCCCTTCTAACAATGTCTGCATATTTATGCAGCTCTAAACCATGGCTCGGGTCCGCTTGTATTATCACCCCCATGTACACTGCATAGGCAGCCGTCCAGTTCTCCCAATTGTGGTCTGCCTTCGGGCATCGGAATTTTTCCCTCTCTTTCCCATCCTCCTGTTCCTGGTGATCCACAATCAGATCGCTAAACAGGAGGGAGTAAAGATTGATATAGTCACCCATTAAAATTTTCTCCTTTGTCGCAGGCATTAGGTGTGCCCCAAACGGGGCGGCCGCACTCGGTATTGCACCCCCCCTCAGGGGGAGGGGGAGGCCTACTCTCTGCTTGCTCTCCCAGTCCTGCCCCTTCTGAGGGCGACTTTTCTATGCCCTTGTCGGGTGCCTTCTCTACAGGGATCCCTTGCCCAACAACGACATCACCTACTGTCGCCGCCTGCCCTTCCCCGCCCGATGCCGGGGGTGCAGCCAGAGTCATCCAAACCCATGCACCATTCCAATTTACCAGCTGTGGGGCGCATACTTGGGCCCCTTGCATGGGGGCAACCCCTATATTCCCCCTGGCAGGGACCGCCACTGGTTCCGTCTGGTGTGTCCCTACCTCCCCCATTGGCACGGGCCCCAGTTCTGTCCCTAGCACCACTCCCGATGTGTGCCCCGGCTCAACAGACTCACGTCCCCATGCCCATCACTGACCTGTGGGGGCCCACTCACCATATGCCCTTTCTCTGGGCCCCATGGTCATTCCTGGTCCAACCGGCGGGGCCGCTGTTGCACGCCCCCCTGCGCCTTGCTGTAATTCCCGCTCCAGGGCAAGAATTCTGTGCCACATTTCAGCTTCAGTCGGGTCTGCCTGGTCCTCAACCCGCCTCCTTGTTGCTGGAGGGGGCCCATCTACCTGTGGTGAGACAAAGACTCCCAGGCAGCTAGGCCCCATCCCTCGGCCTCCATTCTTAGGCTGGCTCCCTGGGTCAAAGCTGGGGCCGGGGTGCCACCCAACCGCCTGTAATTGCCCAATCCAGGGATCCCATAGGGGTCTACCACTGGCCCCGTCTGCCCCCCATCCCTCTGGAGAGGAGCGGGGCTCCCAGTGTATAGGGCCTGCAATAAGGGGCCCATATCTGCCACCTCTTCCCTTACCGAGTAATCCCTTGCAGGAGGGCCAGGCAGTCCTGCCTGCCCCCCATGGGTGGTCTGCGGGGGGGCTGAAACCCTCCCTTGCACCCCAGCGCCCCTTCTCCCTATTGGGGGGCTGCAGGGTCCCTCCCATTCTTCTTCGTCCCTAAAACGGGCTGGCGGGGTGACCATCCTGCCCCCCCCCCATCGCATCCCTTGTTGCCCCTGTGGTAGGCTGTCTTGGGACCCATGGTCCTCATCCCCACAGGGCTGGCCAGGTTCCTGGGCCTCTCTAGGCCTTTCTTTCCCACTGCCCCCTTCCCTATTTACATAGGGGGCCTCCGTGTCCCCAGCTGTGGGGGGTGGATTCTGGGCCCGCAGCAGAGCCTTGCGCTGCTGGATGCGAGCCATCATCGCCGTTCGGGGGGGGGGCCTCCCCCTCCACTTGTTCCTCAACCGCCGGGGGGTATCCCAGCAGCCCCTCCATTACCTGGACTCATTATTGAGCCATTCTTTTTTGCGCTGCCTTTTTTCCTGCTCCGCGCCATCCTAATCTTTCAAGGGTCGATTCCTTGGAGTTCAGCAGTGTTCTTGCTGCTGACTCTTCGGCTTCCACCCTGTGCAATGGCGCTGCTCTCACCGCGCCCAGAGATTCGCCCCCCCTACAAGGGGCAGGCCTCCCTGTTCCCATCAAATGCGCTCCTGCACGTTCTCAAGCTGGCCAGTTTTGCCCAGCAACAGTCTCCTCCAATAGGGAAGCTTCCTTAAGCCTCGCTGAACATCCCTTCCCTCTCCGCGTCTCTCAGAAGGCGGGGGTGTGTGTGTGACAATTTTCCTGTCGCCGCCATTTGGCGGTGAAGGGGCCTTGGCAAAATTCAGCTGTCTCCTTGTTTGAGAGTGTGCTTTTTCCTGGACCTTTACTGTGCAAGTGCTTTCCGCTGCTCGAATGACAGGGGGCTTAGCCCCCACCTTTTTGATGGCCCCCTTAGATATTGGCTTTAGAAGGCTATGGGGGGGCATGATTTCATTGAGCCCCCCCCCCCCCTTTCCTTATAGTTCTCAAGCCCTGGTGCTTTCTCCTCTGTAAGGGATGTGCTGTCTACCTGTATCATGTCTTATCAAATTTGAGGTCCTATCCTGAAAACATTTACTGCTGGCTGTAACACTTTATTACTAGAATGAGTAGCTTTACAGGAGAGAGAGTGTGAGTGTGAAAGAACTGGGTATGTTTAGCCTAGAGAAAAGAGGACTACAGATGGGCATGATAGCAGTTTTGAAATCTCTAAAAAGATGCCACAACAAAGATGGGTGAGCACGTGTTCCCCACTGTTACAGATGATAGAACAAGTGACAATGGGCTTAAACTGCAGCAATGTAGATTTTGGTGACAGAAAGTTTTTCCTAAATAACTGTAAGAACCGTTGGGGAATGGAATAAGCTGCCCAAGGAGGTTGTGGGATCTTCCTCCTTGGATGCTTTCAAAACCTGGCTGGACGAGCATCTGCCTAAAGTGGTGTAGGCAGAGGATATTATCCAGCCTTGGAACAGGAGGTTGGATTAGAGATACCTGCCCATGATATGCTAAGTCGTTCAGACGATATCTTTCATTGGACCAACTGCTGTTGGCGAAAGTATGCAAGCTTTTGGGCCATGCAGCGCCCTTCAGGAACATAAGAAATCAGAATTATCCATGCCTGTGGAAGGGCCCCGTACAGCCTGAAAGCTTACATACGCTCCCAACTATAGTTGCTCTAATAAAAGAGATCATCTGAACTACTTTGTCCCTAGCTCTTCTGGGACAGGTTCACGTGGATTGAATGTACATTGAGGCATGTCTACCTGCACAGGAATTCCTACTGAAGTCAAGAGTATCCTCTGATAACTAAGAAGGTATTGATGTACACAGCCTCAGTGAGGCTAGAGAGTCAGGCCACTTGAACTCAAAGGGGCTGCTGACGTAGTATATGCTATTCTTGGTTGAAAACAGTGATGAAAAGCAAAATCAAGGTGGGGGGCCTTGGACCACTGTCTTTTGCTGTATGTCCCCATTCCAATTTATGGATTTGGCCCACAGTTCCTTTCTCATATGAGAGAGTTCCTTTCGCAGATCCTTTCCACAGATCCTTCCTCATCTAAATGAATATCCTGAGTACATATCCAACTGCCTCCCTGTCTCCATGTGCATCTTTCCTTTCCTTCCCCTGAGTTCTCTCCTTAGCTCCTATTGTTTCATTCAACCTCCTGGATGGCACAGTCCAACGATGTTAAATTGAAGTAACTACACCACTTCGGTACCGTTCTCCTGCAGCTGCAAACAGATGATGTTACTTTGCACTTTCCCCGTAATGGCCATGACAAACTGGCGAACTGTGTTCACACAGACACTCTGGGTGTTTTTAGGTGTTACGAGATCACAGTGAACCACGGTCAATTTCACGGTGGGACCAAAGTGCCCTGAACGTCTGTTGCGCGGGCACCAGATGTTCACCACGGTCAATACCTACCTGGGGTCAATATCAACCACGCTTCCGGACCTCCAGCCTGGACCATCGCCGAAAGCGTGGTCAAAGCGATTTCCAACGGGAAACAAAAAAAAGTAACGTCTGAACGGCAACCACCGGCCGGAATCAACCAAAATGATTCCCACCCGGGGACAAAGCACGCAGTGTCGCTGCCAGGCAACCAGAAACAACACAGGCCCGGGAGCGAGATTTAAAGGGCTCACATCATCAGGGAAACGTGACGGGATGGAACGAGACGGAAGGGAGAGGAGAGCGGTGGGAGAGAGAGCAAGGCAGGAGGAGGCACAGGCGGAGGAGGCGGTGGTCGTGCTGCACACGGAGGGGGTGGAGGGACGACAGCAGCAGCAGGAGCAGCCAGGACAGGCCGACCCGGGGGCAGCGACTGGGCCAGGGGAGGAGGCACCCCGGAAACGGGTAAGGGGACCAAAGGGGAGCGGACCCAGCGGCAGCGGGCCACGGGACGGGCAGAACAGCAACCAAACCTCCCCCCCCCCCGTCCCGCAGACATGGAAGCGGGCCTGGGAGCCCGAGCCCCCGGAGGAGACGGGCGCACACCAGGAGGGGGAGCAGGAGGATGAGGAAGAGGAACCGGAGGGTCCACGGGGGAGAAGGCCCTACCACAGAGGGGGGAAATGGGGGCACAGGGAGACCCAGGACTTCATCCACATCTGGCGGACACTGGAGCATCAGCTGGAGCTCACACTCAATCAGCGCAACGAGCATGTGTTCCAGGAGATCATGTGGGAAATGGAGACGGCGGGGCATCACAGGACCGTGGTACAGTGCCGGTCGAAGGCCAAGGAACTCGAGGGGGTGCCATACGAGACAACAACCGGCGGTCCGGGCACAGAGGCTGGACCACCCCCTACTATGATGCCCTGGACCGCATACTCCACATGAAGGGTTCCATAGTCGCCCTGCGCCTTGTGAGGAGCGCTGTGGTCCAGGGCAGGGAACGGGCTGAGGTACCCCCTCCCTTCGCCGCCCCCCAAGAAGGCACCAGCTCCAGGGCCCCAGACCCCCAGGAGGAGCGTCCTGGGACCTCGGGGACTGGCATCCCCCCCCCGACAGCAGCCCGGAGAGCCCCCACCCCCTGGCCGGACAGGCAGATGCCGAGGCCGGCACACTACTCACCCTCAGCCGGTGGTTGCAGGGGGACCCCAGCAACACGGAGGGGCTGGCCTCAGAAGAATCGGAGACAGACATCGAGGGTAAGCAGGCAGATGGGAGGGGGGATGGACCAGGGGCGAGGGGGGGAAGGGGGCCCCGGCCAGGGGACAAGCCCCGCCCACCCCGGCCCACGGCCCAAGGGGCCGCGTGGCCAAACCTACATCCCTCTGCCAACTGCCCCCCATACCCCCACACGGCACGGCACGCCCCAGCGGCAGAGACAGGAGGGTGAGGATGCCGCCGGAGAACAGCCCCAACAGCTGCTGGAGGGCCCGGGTGAGGCACACTGGCGAGGAGGGGGGGGGCCCGGGGAGACCTGTAGGGGGACCAGATGCCAACCCAGGGAGGACGCGACCCCCCAGGCGTGCCCCCGGCCAGGGGGCGGCCAGGATGGGCGCCTAATCACCAACCTCCCTGTACCCTACAGGGCAGCCAGAGGGGCCGCAGCAACCCGTGTCCGTGCCCCCAGCACAATGGATGAGGGCGCACAGAGCACGGGTACGGTGCCGGAGGGAGGACCAGGTGGAGGACATAGTCCGGACCACCACTGAACAGGGGGAGCGGATGATAGCGGCCGTGGACCGCATGGAGGCGCCCATAGAGCGCTCCCTGCAACAGGCGGAGGCAAGGGACCGGAGGCTCCAGGCGGAAGTGTGCCTGGAACAGAGGCGGGAGCACCAGGACCACAGCAGGCAGGTAGAGGCGTTTGGGCGGCTGGAACAGGCCATTGGGGGGATGGTGCGGGAGCATTCCGCAAAAATTGATAGGCCCCACGACATCGGGACCTCCCTGCTCCTGCACGCTGGCGCCATGAGTGCATACGTGATGGCAGTCACCCCGCCGGGCACCCTGCCTGCCCAGGCCCCCATGCTGGGCGCCTCCACCGCCTCCCCAGCTGCCGCCACGCCAGTTGGAGCCGCGCATCCGCCTCCTGGTCCCTGTAGGCCTCCAGAGGGAGCAGCCACCCAGGGGGGGTCCTCCGGTCCCAATTCCTCCCTCCCTCCCACCACCGCCGGCCCCTCAGGACACCGAGGCCTCCCAGGACACCATTGGGGACACGGACAGTGGGAGGGGAGGGGAGCTCCCAGTGCTCTGCAGCGGCCCCGGAGACACGGGGGATGGGGGAGGGCGGTCTGAGGGTGGGGGGAACCGCACCAGCGTGCTGGGTGGTGGTGGTGGTGGTGTGGGGGCACATGTACTTGGGTGGATGAATAAGTGGGTAGGCAACACTACTGCCTCCTGTGGCCCGTTCATGGGCCCTGGGATGGGAGCCGGCTGTTGGCCGCAGAGGGGACCACCCAGGGAGCGGCCGGGGGCCCCCGGGTGGTGGGATCGGGGTTGAGCGCCCTCACGCCTCGGCCTCCCAGCTGATACGCCTGGCTAGGGCAGCATGTATGCGCCTGGCATAACGGTACTCCCAGGGGTTGTCGGCATTCATGTACAGAGGCACTGGTCCGGGAGGGCGAGGAGGCACAGGGTATTCCAAGGCTGCCCCATCGGTCTCACACACATTGTGCAGCACACAGCAGGCACCTTTCACCAGGGCCGAGGTCTCCACCGTGTAGTCCAGCTGGCCAGCGAGGCTCCTCCAGCGCTGCTTGAGAGCTTCGAAGGCCTGCTCGACCACGGTCCTGCTTGCACACAGGCGGGAATTGTACAGTGCCTGCACCGGGGTCCTGGCAACCGGGAACACCTTCATCAGCCACCGGGTGAGGGGATAGGCTGGGTCCCCCAGGATACAGGGGGGCATGAGCACCCCCTCGATCTGGGTCATCCCCATGTCCGCAAAGTCCCTGCGGTACATCCGGGCATAGAAGGGGGAAATGGTCATGATCCGGGCATCGTGGCTGCGCCCAGAGTTGCCCGTGAAGATGTCGATGAACCGCCCCTGGTGGTCCACGACAGCCTGCAGCTGCAGGGAGTGGTACCCATGCCTGTTAACATACTCCGTGGCCTCCCCAGATGAGGGGTGCAGGGTCTCTATGTGGGTGCCATTCATGGCACCCATGCAGTTGGGGAACCCTCCAGCTGTGAAGCCGGCCATCACGGCCTCCTGGTCCAGCAGCTGGATTGCTCGGTCCAGGAGCACGCCCTCTATAGCCTCACATACATCCCAGAGGATACAGGCTGCGATGCTCACCCCGACACCGAAGTGCTGGGAGATGGACCGGCAGGAGTCGGGCGTTGCGAGGGCCCAGACCCCTATGGCCACCCGCAGGACCATGGGGATGGGGGTCCTCATGGGGGTGTGCTGCCGCTGCAGCCAGGGCGTCAGCAGCTCTGCAAGGCGCAGTGGGGTGAGCTTGTCCATCTGAAAGTGTGTCCTCCAGGCGGCCTCATCCCACTGAGCCAGTGCCCGGGACCGCCACCCCCGTGCCCGCTCTGCGACCCAAACCTTCTGGGCAATGGGCATTGCGAGCAGGGCGGCGTGCCGCATGGTCTCCCTCTGCCATTGGAGCCTCCCAGCTGCCTCGTGGAGCACAGCGGCCCTGCTCCGGCCATGGATCAGGGCCTGCCGGTCCGTCTTGGTCAACCGCTGAGCCGGGCCAGGGAGCGCCTGCAGCCGTGGTGGGCTCTTTGGGCCCGTGCAACGCACCAGGCCACGCAAACCCACAGGCGGGCGCCCAGGTGCCCCTCTGCGGTCAGGTTGCGCAGCTGATCGGTGTGCAAGTGGTACCACTCGGCACAGAGTGTTAGGTGCATCCCGCAGGTGCCCAACCTGTCCCGCTCCATGGTGCCGGCTGCCCCGGCTGGG
Source organism: Sphenodon punctatus (assembly GCA_003113815.1). Classification (NCBI taxonomy): domain Eukaryota; kingdom Metazoa; phylum Chordata; class Lepidosauria; order Sphenodontia; family Sphenodontidae; genus Sphenodon; species Sphenodon punctatus. The sequence goes on from QEPC01010227.1 coordinate 2,016,432, forward strand.
GTGCAGCCAGCCCCGTTATAGACCGGGGCACGTGGTACCTCGCCCCCAGGTTGCGACCGGGCGGGGGCACCTGTGTCAGCCCAGGGTGGCCCCCTCCCAGCGGGCCCAGCCTCCTCCTGCAGGGCGGGCGGGCCAGGGCGGGCGGGGGGGGGGGCTATTGAGCGCACCTGCTGTCCCTGGCCGGGGCCTTGCACACGGACCAGTGTGTGCCCGGGCATGCTGCCTGCAGCTGCATTCCTGCTGTCATCACCTCCTACCTCTCTGTGTTGGCAACAATGTGTCCTTGCAGGCCTGATTAGTGTGTCGGCTGTCCTGTCTGTGTACTCGCTTCCTGCAGCTGTGCTGGGTCCACAACCCACACCTCGCTCTGTTGCCATGCCTTGTTGCAGTCAGTGGCCTTATTGCTTGGCCTTGGGGCTCCCCCGGTTCCTCTCCCGCCCCTCCAGGGATTGTGGGGGCCCCTGTCCATGGTGTCATTCTGCCTGGGCTCCCGGCCCCCATATGTGGACCTTCTGCGAGACCATGGCCATGTGCGAACTGTGGCATACCCCGGCCGTGCAATTGCTCCTGAGCTGCCCAGACAGCCTGTTGGGTGCCTATGCGAGCCTGAGCTCTGGCCTTCATTACTTTGGCTATGAGGCGAGCGCCCGGGTTTGCCGGCTGCATGCTGAGACGCTGGGGCTGCTTCCCTTTCCTGATGGTCACATTCCGGAGATGAGGTACTCGCACGTGGGTTGGTCTGCGGTGGAGACAGTGTCTGCCCTGTCTGTGTGCAGCCTGGCCGCCTACACGGTCTGCCTGGTGGAGGGGGGCCTTGCCCTGGCCGTGTCCTACTTTGACTGCGTTCACGGGACCAGTGGGTACCAGCGCTCTCTTGGGGCGGTGTATCACCGGCTGTTGGAGCTGGGTCACCTTCCGTGGCCCCCTGCTGCTGACTGCTGCTTATCTGAGCCCACCGCGGCGGAGCTGGCAGCGCTGTCTGGTGTGTGGTCCCGTTCCAATGTGCAGTTGGGGCTCTCCATGCAGGATCCGTTTGAGGCGTACTACCTGGTTGCCCACCACATGTCCATCCTGGGGTACCGTCGGGGCGTGCTTCATTGGCCGCACTTCGTTCACCTTGTGGGCCACCCGGCCCCTGGCCCCTTAGTGGCCACCTCCAACTGGCTGTGAGTTCCTCAGTGCCTTCCGGTCCCCGGTTGCCAGCCCCACTGTGAGCTCCCGCCTCCGCCTTGGTGCCATGGTCCGCTTCCTGTTCCCTCCTTGATGTCCCAGCTGTGCTGCCAGCGTGCCGGGGTACCGCTGCCCCTGCCTGTGGCACCGGGCCCCCTCCGGGGACCCCCCCTGCCTGCCCCTGCAACCGGTGCTCCCCTCCATGGCTACCATCTCCGGTGTCCGGGTCCGGCTCTCCGCCCCGCCCCCTGACTCCCCTGGGTGCTGCTGACCATCCTCGGACGCCTGCGCTCCCTCCTTGCCCCCTGCCCCCCTTGGGTGCCTGTGTGACCTCGGGTGTCTGGGGTCCCCAGACTGCACCTCCCGGCTTTCTCTGGGGGGGGTTGTGACATTGGACCGACTGCACGGCCCCAGCTCTCCTGCCTCCCCTCCATTGCACCCTCGCTGGCACTTGGGGTGCGTTCTGTGTGGCCTGCTGCTGTGCCTGTGCCCCGACCTTCCAGGTTCCCCCCATTCCGGGACTGCCTGTGTTGCTGGGGGGTTGCCCGTGTGGACTGTGCTGTTGTTGGGGTTCCGCCTGCCGTTGCCTGTGTCCTGCCCTGCCCCTGGGCCATTTCCCCCCCTCTGCCCTGTCCTGCGCCCCCCTCCCCGCCCCCCTGTGCCCATGGTGCCGTGTGTGTTTGTCTGTCCCGCTGTGTCCCCCCTTCCCTTCCTTTCCCGTGTGGGTGTGTGTGCGCCCGGGCGTGTGTTTGTGCTGTGTGTTCCACTCTGCCCTCGTTATCTCTGTGCCTGTTGTGTGCGGTACCTTGGCGGCTCTTCTCCCTCTTCCCCCTCCCTTCCCGTTTCCCTTGTGTGGGCGTTCCCTTTTGTCCCTTCTGGCTTTGTTTGCCCTCAGCGGGCCATGTCTGTGTCCTGCCCCTTTCCGGTTCTGGGTGTTTTGACCATGGCTGGGAATCGGCGTCATGTCTATTGCACTGCCCCGGACCGTGGTCTGGCAGCCCGATTCTCTGCCGTGGTCCGCTCCCGCCATGTCTGTTCGGGACTTTTGTTGACCGGGTGGGGTGGGGTGTTGCTCGGTTCACCACCACTCGGAATCCACTGTGGTAACACGGGACCGCGTAACATCTGAAATCACCCTCTAACACTGTTAAAATGGGTGCTACATTTTATTATACATGTTGCAGGGCACCCAGCGAGCACATCTGCAGCCCTGCAACATGTATAATAAAATGTAACTCCCATTTTGTCAGTGTTAGAGTGTCTGTGTGAAAAGGGCCCATATATTTTGTGTTACTTACACATTTACCCTGCATCTGTCAGCACTAAAGGAAGCCTTCTAAAACATCTTAAAAAAACAAAACAAAAAAACCAACAAAAATAATCCTTTGCATTTACAAGCATTGTTTAGAAAATATCCAAAAACAGCTAGAATTTTTTTTAAAAAATAAATAAATAATCAAAGGTACTTTTAGAATTAACTTTCTCACTCTCCCCTTTTGAATTTCACAGTTTTAAAAGAACTTTTTCAGAACACTTTCTCTTTTAAAAAAAAATAGTTTGAATGGCTGCTTGGCTTTCTGCCTCTCCATATTACACAGCATCTTCCAGATAAACAGAGTCATTGCCTGTAGGGCGTAGTTCAGATCTGAAATACAGTGGCTTTATTTCAGGAAATTGGATTCCATCTGTTGAAACCCTATAAAGTTAGAACAGATTAGTCAGTTGGTTGATATTGGGATCTGCTATAATATTTTTTATAATGATTTTTCATTATGTTTGGAAAAATCTTACTCTGTAGACCTTGGGGTCCTGTAAGAATCGGAGAGCAAGGAGAAGCATCCAGGGGGTCTCCTCTACCAACCCCTTCACTAAAGGTTTGGCGCTACCAACCTCTGCTAAAAAGCAGTTCATAAGTTGTGCAAAAATGATTTGACACCAGGGCTACGTTCTGACAAACCATTAATTGGATGTAGTTAGGCCTTCTCTTTTACTCTTGGAGTGTTCACACAGGGTAAAAACAAATGTGGGACCTCTTCCCGCGCTGCCCTAGGGCAGAAAATCACAGGCAACACAGCCCGGGTCAGGTCAGAGCATGATCTGACATGGCCATGGCTGGGAAGCCATCCTGCCGGCTGCACGAGCTGGGTAGGGCCAGGGCACAACAGACATGCAGGTGGGAGGCTCCGCCTGTGCAGTGTGCCCAGCGCCCTACCCCACTCCATGACAGGCAGCCAGTAACAGCCAGCCATGGTGGTCCCGGGCCGGGTTAGGAGCCTGTGAACAAACATGATGGCCTGCTGTGGCCCACTTTGGTGCAGTCGGGCATGCCTTAGCCTGGGCTGTGACCTTGGAGGTTTTCCAAGGTCACAGCCCAGGCTAGCTGCCAACATGGCCTGGGGCAATCCCAGGCCAGCATCTGGCAGTTGCCTGTACAGATGAGGAGGTGAGGTCCGGGCTACAGTGGGCCACTGTCATGTCTGTTTTTACCCACAGAGTGCTAAACAGACATTATTCAGGAGTAGGAAAAGAAGTACATACTGCTGAAAAAAAATAGTGCGTACTCCCTTTCAGTTTTGAAGTAACTATTTGTGTGGGAACTTATCAGCGTGAGGGTGTTAACCATGAATCAGTGATCATTATGGGTGATTTCAGACGTGACGAGATCACGCTGAACCACAGTGAACCACGCTCAACCCCCCCGCGGGGCCAAAGGCCCCTGAACGTCTGCACGGCGTGCGCCAGATGTTGGCCACGCTCAATTGCCACATGGGGTCAATTTGAACCACGCTTCCCGGGCTAGCCGGGGGAAGGTCCCGGGAAGCGTGGTCAAATGGACCGCGGGCCGTGGCCAACAAAAAGTAACGTCTGGCCGCGTGCCACGGCCCGGGATCCCCGGCGGGATCCCGGGCCGTGGCACGATCGGCCAGACGCGGCGGCCGCATTGGCCCCGCCGCCCGCCCGTCTCCTCGGAGGGCGGGCGGCGGGGTGCGTGGAGGGGGCGGGGCCGTGCGGCCGCACGTTGCGCCGCGCGGCCCCGGCCCCTCCCACTTTCCCCGCCGGGATCCCCCCGGCACGTCTGTTGGGCCGTGCAGGGGTGACCCCGGCGGGGAACGAAGACGTTGCTTCCGGTACGGGGCCAAAGGGCCCCGTATCGTCTGAAAGTACCCTATGTCTCAGCTAGGGGGCGTATTACAGTACTACTTGAGTTTACACTATTTCATCTGAATGCTACTGAAGTAGAGGAGTTACTTCACTTCAGTTAAATCAAAATAATTACTTTGGTTTACACCGTTCACCTGAATGCTGCCAACACGGAGTAGTTGCTTCAATCTATATCAAAAGTTACTTCAGCTTACCTCTGTTCATCATAATGTGGCCAAAGACTCTACAGACATGTGAATGAGGATGCTCCTAAACTGCACATGTTGTCCTTTAGTCAATATCCAGCTGACTGCAGACTTGTCTACTGATTGTACCTGAGCGCAGTAAGGCAATTAAAATCCCAGTTTGGAGTATATGCCGGCTGTTGAAGCAGAGCAGGCAGGCAATATGTGTGGAGGCATCAGTTCATCTCATTGTATGTATCTTCAAATTTGTTAACCACATTAATATTTCCAAGAGGGAGAGAAATACCTGTTGTATTTTTGTAATGAGACACACATACAAGTCCCCCTTCTGCCAGAGTCTTGCTGTGAGCCTCAAGGCACCAAAAGGCAGTGTGTATATTATTTAGTCGCCTGGGTTTCTCTCCTGTTTGGAACGGGTCTCTGTAGAGTTCAGCATGTCTCAATCTGAGCATCTGCTGACACCCTTGTAAACAGAGTTAATGACAGATGCTAACTGGGTAGTGCCTGAAGAATCATACATTAACAATGGCTTAGAACATATGCTTCCCACAGCCAGTGAGGGACTGGCCAGTTTTTGTTGTTAACAAGACTTTCAAAAGCCTGTGTAGATATTGTGATGCTTCAGAATAGCCTTGTGGGGGTGTAAAAAGCTGGCTTCTACTTGGCATTTAGGTTAGTGCTTCTCAACCTGTAGGTCGTGGCCTCTGAGAGGTCGCCAAGAGGAGTTGGAATGGTGGGAGGAGAGGGAGGTGGTAAAACAGCTGTTCAGTCTTTGTAGTGGTCTTTGAAAGCAGATTTTGTTTGAATCAATACACTGTGTTCCTCAAAAGCCAAAAGAACCCCACAGAGACCATTGTGCTGATCCTCATTGTGTGTCTTATTAAGTGCCTTAAGGGATTCTGGGACACACTTAGCACCTCACTAAGCAGTGCACCCTACAACTGGATACAAACTATCCAGTCTTTCCAGATATCTGTGGAGACATTCTGAGTGGCAAGGTAAGACTTCTAAATGAAGGCTTCATTCCTGTTACAAAATACTTCACTTTCAGGTGCACTACAAAGTATTTCCACAATTCATGCCAGTTTAAAACCCACACCCCGTAGAATGAGCAAAGAACATTTGTTTTCTTTTTTACAATTACCTGCCGATTTAGAAAACTGGATAAATTGCAACAGGTACTTATTATGAATAAAGGGACTGTTAGTGTATATAATAATTTAAAGGAAAAAAATCAAACTATTAATAAATAATCCATTGTTCTATGTAAAATGTGAGTTCTCTATGTGTAACTAAATTAATTCTCCGGTTTTTTGCAGCTAAAAAGTCAGGCTACTTGTTTCCCAAGATCTGCTTTGTTAGTGTCCTTGCACCAAGTATAATTTTGTAAAACCTCAGTAGTAAGTTTTATCTTGGTCAGAATTGTTTTGCCCTAGAGGTTTTTATTTGTCCTTGTTCAGGACTAGTTTTGTCCTTAGAAGACCTTGTTGTGGTGTTAATGTTGAAGGCTGAATGGAAAACTTTCTGTGAAGAAGGGGCAGGAAGCTTTTTGCACCTCCAATAAATGCCCATTACTTTGGATCCTGATGGATAGTCATTATAAAAGTTCTGCTGAGGCAAATTCCCTCGCCCCCCAGAAATGGCATCTCTTGGTTACTGCCCTCTTTCCACTTGACAAAAAATGCTACCATTTCATTGGGTTGCAGGATAGGAGAGGCCAGGAAATAGTCCTAGAGTGGAATGTTTAAAACAAGTCTTAATTTAAAAATAAATAAATATATTACAATCCAGATTCTGCTCTCGGATATGTGCATGCAATTTCAGGGGCTTCAGTTGAGTTGCGTAGGAGCACATGAAAGTTTAACATGACAGTTTAGCAATTCTATGGACCAGCATGTTAGCCAGTGGCTAAGCAAAATGTTTATTATATAAAAGCACTTTAAAATTCTTGTAGAAAACAACTGCTAGGTTGGCCTACTTTGAGAACTGTTTCTTTTGCTACTTCAAAAGATTGCTGAATCTTATTGGTGTTCCTTGTCAGCATACAGTGAAATCCAACCATCTAGTATTACTATATTGTCATATTTTCATAAAAATTGAAGTATGATGCAGTATGATGAACCACAAGAATTAAAAGCTTTCTTCTCATTACTGCACAGTGCAAAGTGTGCTTTCATTCTCCAAGATATCAGCAAGATCTGTTAATTTCTCACATGCCTAAATATAGGTCCCCTACAATTTCTGATCTTTAGTGGCCACACGGACCAGACGTGACTATGTAAACAGTTACGGTTTTCAGCCCTCTCTGTTGCTTTCTGTAACGCAAATCTGAACCATCTGTGCTGTTTTGTGCTTTTATTATGCTCGCCCTGAAGAGAGAGCAAAACCGCTTTTGTTTTAAGATTAAAGCAGATGTACACAGACTGCAGTTCAAATTTCTTTTGTTAAGGTTTAGAACACACTTCAACTGTTCACATGAAGCAGAAAGGAATTCCAGAACACATTGTGGAAGAAACACTGGTGTGATGAGCGAGCTTGTCTGTTCAGATGTCAGTGCTGTCACTAAAATTCCTGTGGACGCAGAACCGAGTTCACTGTTTAAATCCTCTTGGTGTCCTAGGAGCATATGGCTTTGGCTAAACAAAATATATATATATTAGTATGTTTCAATCTGCATGAGAAAGAATACCTGATATTGTTCTGCGGAAGTGAGTTGTTTTAAATAGCAAGAGTGGGCCACATCCTGAGGTCATTATTCAATCAAAATTCCAATGCCTTAAGGCTATATTTTGTCCTGATCATGTAGAGTTCTGCTCTCAGGAATTAATGTGTTACTTGTATGAGTATGGACTATGTAAGGATTCAGGATTGGGCGTTGTTAAAAAAACAAAACATTCCACATTATCAATAGATAAAGCCAAACTGGTAGTATTTTGCCTGGGTTCAGTTAATGCCATCAGCTTTTCAAATACACAAAAAATAACTTGCCATTTCTACCATCCCAAGGTTGCTACTGGAGTATAGTTTTCTTTAAAAAGAAAATGTTACAGTATTGTACAGCAGTTTCCCAAAACACTGTAGTTTAGCGTTTTCTGTTTGTTGTTAATAGACAAGAGGATAAAGCTATATCAATAACAGAAAATATATATATATTGCCAGGATGTTCGTTTTGGATAATTACAGGTATTACAAAAATCAGAATTTGGTTCGATTTGCACTTAAAAGAAGTGCAGGTGTGTCAAAGGGCATAATTAATGTGCCAAAACAGTTTGGACTCTGATACCATAAGAAGAAAATAATATAAAAATAAACTATTGTATGTATTTATAAATGGGTTTCACTTAGACCGCGAGCCACAAACCACTTACTCCGGAATAATCCAATTGAAGCCTACAGAGCTTCAATGGGACTACTCCAGAGTAAGTGGATGATGGGTCGCACCCTTAATATTTATTAAATTCTTATTTTATTAAAACATTTGATATCCTGCCCCTCCTGCCAAAGGCAGCTTGGGGCCACTTACAGTATATAAAAGTATAAAAACACACACAAAAATACACAAACAGCAACATAAAACATCTAAAATAGGGGGAAGAGGGAAAAAAAGGGGGGGAACATCCTCCCAGGTAAGGAGAAGTGAGGGAAAAAATACCCCACCCATACCACCCTGCATAAAAATAAAAACCCACCCTCACCCATCTCCCTCGCCAAAGGCCTGGTGGAACAACCAGGTCTTGCATTGATGTCGAAAAGAGGAGAGGTCCGGGGACACCCAGGCCTCTGCCCGGAGGGAGTTCCGCAGCCTCAGCGCAGCCACCGAGAACGCCCTTTCCATAGTCTCACACACACACTCGGGATACTTGGGGGACTTCGAGAAGGGCGCTCCTGGTCAACCGCAGGGGCCAATCCAGAGCACGGGGAGTGAGGCGATCCTGCAGCTATATGGGACCCAAGCCGTATAGGGCTTTATACGCAAGAACCAACACCTTAAATCGGGCCCGGAAGACTATAGGCAGCCCTAAATTCTCTCTAAATGCATCTCTAAATTCTGAAATGCCTAACCCATACAGATATCGTGTGGCATCACTAAGAGATGGTTCTGCCTGCCTGTTCCCTAGCCATCAAACAGCTGTTTTTCAGGCACTTGGCTTCACCGCCAGTAATAGCATAAGGAGTAGCCACTACCCCATGAAACAGAAAGGGTTGATCTCTAATACCTGGTTGTCAAAACAATCTGATAAGTACTAGATACTAAGAGATGCTCATTCAGGTAACATGTAATTTCTACTTGAAGTCACCATTTATTAGTGTCAGCACAAAGAACACCTATTTTCATGGTTTTTTGGCCATTGCTCTTAAGAATAAACCCATGTTACATTACATCATCATCATATATTTTTAAAAACAACAGTTTACTATTATGTTTATTTTTTTTCAAATTTTGAAAATGATCATGGAGCCTTTTTTATGCAGCTTCCTATGGAAAGAAGGTTTAGGTGATCACACTCCATCTGCAGTCACACAAGATGCTAAATCCACAAAAATCTTCCTTTCTTTCTCCCCTCTTTTTTACCGTGTGAAAGGTTGCAAGATGCAGCAGGTGTTATGCACGTTTTTTTAATACAGAAGATTTAATTCCCAAATCAAGGTTTAACATTCATTTTTATAGGGAGTAATACAGGGAATGGAATGTGAGAACAGTTAAAACATGATTACAAACTCATACTAGAGGTGGGAGAAGAATCTCATGTGAATGCAGTGTGCGCGCGCATGCATGAAATACGCATGACTTAACTTTTGATCCTGCAAGCCAATTTTTGCCAAATACAGCATTAAGGAAGAAGGACCAAACATAAATAGAGACAGCAAACTGCACAACTAAAATAATTGCACCTGAAGGACCTCTAACCCTAACCCATGGGAAGCCAAAAACAACTACTGACTTATGTTAAGCATTGCCTCCTAATTAGTTTGTATCGTTAGTTTGTGCTTGCTACACAGAAACCCCTGTTCTAGCTTGTAGGCTGGCCGTAGTATCTGCAGGGCCACAGGCAAAAATAAAATTTGGGGCTCCGATGGTCTTGGCCCATGGCCAATGCTCTTTAACAGCTGGCAGTCTGGTGCTCGTTAAGGAATATAAAGAAGTTATTTTCCTTAATCTGATCCAATAGGGTAGCCCTTTCGAGGAGGCGGTATCATTATGTATTTAAGCAGTACTGAAGCAAGGCTTTTGGGGGGCCTAGGAAAAACACCAAATAGCCTCCACTGTATAAATTATAGAAAAGCAAAGCCAAACAAGTCCTATTCAACTGTGTCCAATTTTCACAATATTTAACCTTTATTTACTAAGGTGCTCCCACCTATTTTAAGTATTGCATTTATTTTAAAATAAATTTGTTTATTTTAAAATAAGGTTGTTTTGCTTTTTGAGATGAAAAGTCAACTATCACATCCTCAAAATCTTTGTTCCTTCCTTCTGCCAAGCTGGAAAGTTTTTCCTGGTACACTGTCAATCTCAGATACTACTTTATTAGATTCATAGGATTGTAGAGTTGGAAAAGGTCTCAAGGGTCATCTAGTCTAATCCCCCTGCCCCAGTCAGGATATCCACTGCCTACAGCATTGCAGATGGATAGTTATCCAGCCGGACTTTGAAAATATCCAAGGAAAGAGAATCCACAACCCACAACCCCCTGAGCAACTTACTCCATTGCACAACAGTTCTTGCAGTTTTAGGAAGTTTTTCCCAGCAAAAACTGCATTGCTGCAATTTAAGCGGATTCCTTCTTTTTCAGTTCCTGTGATAATGGCGAACAAATGTTTATCATCTTTTTTGTGACAGCCTTTTAGATATTTGAAAACTGCTATCATATCCCCTATAGTCTTCTGTAGGTTAAACATACCCAGTTCCTTCAGCCTTTCCTCACATGGCTTGTCTTCCAGCCCCATTATCATTCTACAAGGACTGGATAAATTCTTAAGAGTATTGGTCCATAAATTACTATTCATCAAGCTGGTCAAGGTCGAGACCTCCCCCCTAGCTGCTAGGGGCTGGAAGTGAACAGCAGGAACTGGATCGCTCTGTTTTGACCTATTGTGCTCTCTTGTAAAGCAACAGAAACTGCCACTATCAGAGACAGAGTACTGGGATCAATGGACCACTGGTGTGACCCGGTATGACACTTCTTACATTCTTATGTTCTTAAACAAAAGTGAACAGCTTGCAAGCTTTTTCAAGAGAAGTCGCATAGATTGGAAGTTAAATTTAAGCCAAAGCAGTTCGCATCCCCTCCACCCCTGGCACGCCAGTAGATGGGACCCTGGACCATTGCCTCACTATAACCCTATGTGCAAGTGAGTGCGAGAGAGAGAGAGAGATGAGTGAGGGGGGCGCTCTGTGTGTGTGTGTGTGTGTGTGTGTGTGTGTGTGTGTGTGTGTGTGAGAGAGAGAGAGGTGGAGCTGGCTGTGTAGGTGTGACGGGTGAGTGAGGGGCTGGTTCCCGGGGTCCCTAAGGATCGGCGGTGATGGGACTCTAGGGGTAGTGCTTCCTATAGAGTCCCCTAAAGTGTGGGCCCCTACCTATCCCAACCAGAGATGGGTTATTATTAAAAGCAGTAATCCTCTGAGCACAATTTTGTCCTGATCTTGGTCCAGTTTCTAGTAAGCAGATGTCCATGTAGTGAAGACCTAGTCACAACTAGCATTATTTGGCACCATATTTGCCAGTCTGAGCAGACTGCCTTCTGTTTATGATTCAGTTAAAATATACAATTATATCATTCAGAGAAATATCCTTCCTTATTTCCCTAACCTCCGGATAATGCTCTTGCAATTTGACAGTGGAGTTATTTTGGTGTTGCTTTTAATTCAACAGAGCTTTGAAGTAATTTTGGCTATTTGTGTTTTGGCTAAGTTAAATTGGAAGACGACTTTAAACAAATAGGTTGCTCTCTTTTCCCCATACCCCGCCTCTCTTCATTTTTTGGAATAATTAAGTCACAATTCTACAGACAGATCGGGAATGTGAGGTAGATAAGCAGACACTGGAGAGATACAAAGCCAAGAGGACTATTTTATATTAACTTGCATCGAGAACTGTTTTTTTTTTTTTTCCTTAGGGGACTGGGATAAAGAGACACAAAATGGGAAGTTGCTCTGGATCTTGCGTATCTGGGCCCTGTCATGGTAATCTGATCCCTTAGTAGGGATGGGAGTTTTGGGTTCAGGTTAATCTGAAACTGCCCCAAAATGCCATATTCGGATTAATTCGAACCACCTGTAAATCGGTCTGCCATTACGAATCCTGTTTTGGTCAATGGGAAGGGAAACTGATCCTTAAAAAACCCATGCCATCACTCTCATTTATCTGGACAGTGGATCCGACCTTCCCCCACCCCTTGTCCCCGGGGTCCCAGAGTAGGTACTTAACAGCCTCTGAGGGCTTGATTGAAGCACCGCAGCTGGTGAGGGGGGCCTCCAGAAGACTTCCTTGCCATGGCGCACCCTTTCTCCGGATCATGCATGTGCAAAATGGTCACCGGGGCTGTTTTGTACATGCACAAAATGGCCATTGCCCTTAATGAAATGGTGGTGACATCAGCTTGACCTGGGGAAAACTTGCCATTGACTTCGGTAGGAAAATACAAAACTGAAAATCCTAACCCATAACAAGAACTGAAACCAAAAGAACCGTAACTGAGATTTTGTCCTGAGTCCCACCCCTATCCCTTAGTCATCTCTGTCATGACTGTGGGGGGCGGGGAGGAGCTAAGTCCAGTTTCCTCGTCCATGTTCTGGCGAACAGTTAATTCAGTGTAATTAGGGGTGATTTCAGACGTGACGGGGCGCCTATTGGCCCTGTCACAGAATCACCTTTTGATTCACCGCTGGAATCAAAAAGTCACGTCCAACAGACTGATTCCGGCGGGGAATCAGGGTGGGGTGGGGCGCGGTGCAACGTACAGCCACACAGCTCCCCCCTCCTCTGTCCGCCCTCCTGGAGATGGGCGGGCGCAGCAGCCAATACGGCCACTGCACCTGATTCCGACTCGGGGTCTGGGCCACAGCCCAGAATCAGCAGCAGTAACAGACGTTACCATCCGCCGATTCCCGGCCATGGTTCAATTAACCACGCTTTCGGGGATGGTGCCCGAAACATCCTCAAAAGCATAGTTATTTTCTTCACCACCAGTGGTTCACCGTGGTGAACATCTGGCGGCAAGCAACCAGACGTTACTGGACCATCCACCACCACGGGGGATTCACCATGGTTGAGTGTGGTATCGTAACGTCTGAAAATACCCTAGGTCTTACTTCTGTTTTCCTCCTGAAGCATTGAGACAAGCAGAGCACTAAATGAAAGCTATCCAGGAATAGGAAAAGAAGTGTATACATCTGAAAAGTCAGGAGTACATATTCCCCCTTCAGTTTTGTGTTTTGAAGTAACTATTTGTGTAATTTCCCAGGGGGGAAATTGGCACAGTACTACTTCAGTTTACACTGTACATCAGGATGCTACAGAAGGGAAGTAGTTACTTTGATTTAATTAAATAGTTACTTCAGTTTATCACTTTTCATTGGGACATGGCCTTTGTCACCCATTGCCCCCAGCTCCACCAGGTCCTGTTTTATTTATTTAGATTTTTAAAAATCCCACCCTATCCCTTAGGCTCAGGGTGGCTTACAATTCTGTAACTTATTAACTGGAACATTAACAACTAACTAATTAACTCAACTCTTAATCCTCACAACAATCCTGTGAGGTAGGTTAGGCTGAGAGATCTGTGACTGGCCCAAGGTCACCCAGTGAGTTCATGACTAAAGTGACATTTGAACCAGGGGCTTCCCTGTACCACCTAGTCCAAATATTGCATTCTTAACCACTACACTACACTGGTTCTGGTTTTACTGATTTTAGTAAGTACTGTAGGGATTCAGCTCCTCTTTCAGCCTTGAATAAGGAGAGATTTGGTCGTTGCAACCCATACCTGATGCTTTCCTCTGGGCAAGTAAAGTGCTGGAGCTGAGGGGAGAGCTGCCAAGAAAGCAGGAAAATGCAGGCGAGTGGTAGGGAGGCACGTTACTTTTATTGCTCAGGGCGCCTCAAATATCCATTTTTCCTAGACATCCTGGAGTCTTAGAGTGGCCTTGTAAGCAACCTCATTTTCTTTCACTGTTGTTAGTCAGGATAGAACAGGTTTCAGGAATTCCTAGTTATGGCTTCCACTGTCCAGAGACATATAATTTGCCCCACTATCCATGTTTCTCCCTTCCATCTCCTGATTCCTCTGAGGATTGCCAGCCAGTCTGGAAGATGGATTGCCCTGGCCTTGCAGAAGGGAGCCAGAGCTCTTCTGTCTTCAGAAGACTTATTGCAGAGTCTTTTCGGACTAAACCTAATTGGATGAGGAGTTTGTTTTCCCTTATCTTGAATTAAAAAGGTGGGGGAAAGAGGAAAAAGGTTCAAGCTCCTGGTTTCTGCCGGATCTTTGATCTCTGTTCCCTGTCTCCCTCTTGCCCTGTCACCCCTGAAGGGATTCTTTCAGGGCTGTTACTTCCGAGGAAGCCCTTTTCTTTCTTCCTGGCATAGGAAGCAAAAAAACAACAGAAGTGCCCCTTGGGCACAAGTGGAAGAACTCAGAGTATCCAAAGTTACTGGTTGATAGGCGCCAGCATCCTGGGCGAGCCCCAGATCAGCAGGGTGGGTGGGCAGATGGTGAGCCACCGAGCATGCTCCCTTCGTCCTTCCTCCAGTTTCAAGCTCTTGGGTAAGAGGACTTCTCTTCAGCAGCACAAAAGTTGATGCCCACTCAGGTGTGGAGTATAACAGTTGCTGCTGCCCAGTCCACCAGACCTTACTTTTGGTACCTGCATAACAGTGTAAAAGAGCCCTTCCCATCCCCTCCCCTCAGATGGTTCTGTAGCACCCCCCCCACCTGCTGATTTTTGGGGGGCCACCAGAAGTGCTGTGGTGACTGTTGAGGAACTAAACGAGATATATGGCCATAGAGCGGTAGGTATATAGTGGACACTTTTCCTCCTCTTCTCCACTCTTGATCTCTCTGTAGGAGAATGAACAGGACCCTCTAGAGGGACTCCTGGTAGTTGGGGTTGCATCAAGATTTTTATCTTCACTATGTTCAAGTTTAACTCAAGTATCCCCCCCACACTAGGATTTCTGATTGAATTGAGAACACTCTTTTCTTCTTACTGTAGGCATGGACTGCCCTAATCCTTCCCCATGCAGAACTCCCTTTGACCTAAAGGGCATTTCCACAGGCTGAGTGGATGCAGGAGAGGGGTCTCTCACTGCATCAAAACAGTAAAATCAAGTAAGAAGTCAAGTTCATGGCAAAAGTGCCCCCCTAAGTCAAGGCTCGGCCCTGACTTCATTTTGGGTTTTTCACATGCACGCGTGGTGAAGTGCTTTGCAAGAGTGGGGATAAAGTGTGCTGCAGCTCATAGGATAAAGTCCTCAGTGTTTTGATTTTCTAAAGTCTTTTGCAGCAGGGAACTGTGTAACGTAAGATTAAGTAACTGCCCCCTTTGCCCACAGGCTTACAAAAAAAACACCCAAAATATTATTTGTTTAGAAGTTTATATTTTGTAAACCGTTCCAGAAACACGGGCAGCGTTCTGGGTACTAATCTAGCGTTGGGGAGTCTGTATCTATTGTTATAATTGAGTCCTGAACACTTCTTGTTTTTGTTGAGTCTGCTTTGTTGGAAGGTAATTTAGTTTACAGTCTGGTGAGAGCGATCCCCTAAGGTCAGACTTTGTTTAGTATTCCGGTTGCTGAGAATAGTACTGGCTATCTGCCTACTCAACATATCCTCAGGATACAGACCCAGCACTTCAGCTGTATGTATCCCAGTGTCCAACCTGATCCCACAAACATGTACCTGTGTAGCCTTTACAAGCTTGAAGGGGAGGGGGATGGAAGCAGAATGTAAATATTTACCGTCTTCACTCTGCAGGATTGTTAGTTGGTGGGTCTATTAAGTGTTTGCAGGATCTAGGTTGTGACTGGCTCCTGGGTGAGTTATCCGAGTGCTTTGGGTAAATATTTGCATTTCCTCTCCTACCACTTGTTAAAATACTCTAGTTTGCATTGTGGTGCAAAAATGTTGTGGGTAGAAGATCTAGACACTGTTCTGCTTGTTTGTGCTTCCAGTGGACTGAAAGTGTTTATTTTATAAAGGCCAGACGACCTAGACACAGCATGCGCTTTCCAGTGAGGTTCTGCTGTCTCCCAATTTTGCAGCTAGGTCGACAGAGTTTCTAGGAGGTGATAAGCTCCCCCAAGGTCATGCTATGAGTCATGGATTAGACAATAAATCAGAATTTGTTGGCTCCTGCACTAATAATTAGACCTTTACAGCTTTCAATTTACAATCTGTTACAGCAAATAACCAAATCCCTGCAGCTTGCTGATGTAAAGAAGATTTTGTTGGGCTGAGTAAGCCTCTAGAGAGGAGTTGGCAGTTGTGGGTCCATACCTACTCCTATGGCATGGGGATTTTGGAAATATCTTCAGTAAAGCCATGTTTTGATTAACAGTTAATTCAGCGTAGTTAGGACTTATGTTTTACTCCTGAAGCATTTACACAAACAGCGCTCAACTGATGTTATTCAGGAGTAGGAAGAGAAGTATGTACTCCCTTTTGATCATATGTTGAAGCAACTGTTTGTGAGAACACTTATCAATGTGAAGGTAATGACCACAGTTCAGTGATCATTATCTCAGCTGGGATGGGGAAAATTGGTACAGTACTAGTGGCAAAAAGAATATTTGTGCATAATATTTGTACATCTGTTGGATTTTGCTGCCCTGATCCTCATCCATTGGGTCAGATATGCAGCCTGCTCCAATAGCGGATATGTTCAATTTGATACGGATCGGTTTGGTTCAGTTTGCAGGGGGGTGGGTGTGTTGAGAATTGGTCTGGTTTGTTACGGATTGGTCTGGTTCAATTTGGGGACAATCGGTCTGGTTTATACAGAGTGGTTCGGTTTGCGGGGGGTGGGGCAGGTTGAGAATCTGTCTGGTTTGTTATGGATTGCTTTGGTTCAATTTGGGGAGAATCGGTCTGGTTCGTACAGAGTGGTTCGGTTTGCAGGGTGGGTGTTCAGAATCGGTCTGGTTTGTTATGGATTGGTCT
Organism: Sphenodon punctatus; assembly: GCA_003113815.1. Lineage (NCBI taxonomy): Eukaryota > Metazoa > Chordata > Lepidosauria > Sphenodontia > Sphenodontidae > Sphenodon > Sphenodon punctatus. The sequence goes on from QEPC01010227.1 coordinate 2,033,111, forward strand.
GGTTCAATTTGGGGAGAATCGGTCTGGATCGTACAGAGTGATTGAGGGAACTGATCTGGTTCATTTTGGGGGAGAATCAGTCTGGTTGAACAGACTGGTTGAGGGAACTAGTCAGGTTTGGGGGGAATCGATCTGGTTCAGTACAGATTGGTTGGGTCTGTAGGGCTACCATACCTCCCCTTTAAATGGGGACGCGTATGAAAAATACATGTTACAGGACTGCACTGGAACCAGTTTAACCCTGCAACATGTATTTTTCATAAGCATCCCCTTTTAAAGGGGAGGTATGGTAGTCCTAAGTTGTGTGAATAGGGGACACACTAAAACAAATGCCAAGGAATGCTGATTGGAAACAATAGAGACAACAGGAATGCCAATTAAAAGTAATGGGGCTTTGGGAATGTCAGTAGCTCTTAATGGGCAGTAAACCAATAAAATGGCAGGTGTTTATCTGAAACAAAGGGTATGGAGGACTAGGATCTGAAATGCCAAAGAAAAGGACAGGATGGGCGGGACAAAAAGGGTAGGAGAGGGAAAAGGGAGGAAGCCACAGAGAGAAAATGGAAAGAACGGAAGTGGTGCTGGTTGGAATGCTGAGCACAAGACCATCCAGGAGTGGCTAGAATAAGAGTGGGCTGGGTGGAATGACAGGTGAGTGGCCACTAGGAGTGGCTGGAATTACAAGGGTCAGAGTGGAATGACTGGTAAGAGGCCATCAAGAATGGCTGGAATGATGAGGAGCATGGTGGAATGACAGGTGTGAGGACATGGGGAATGGATGGAATTATGGACATCTGGGTGGAATGATAGGTGCAAACAAACCTAAATATTGAAGGGATTAAGTGTAAAAAGGCAGTTCCTAACATCCGTTTGTAAACATAGGCAGATCAAAAGCTGCTTTGCCACACTACCACCACTGCCTTTGCAAATGATTTGAAGACACACTGTATATGTTGGGGGTTGCAATTAGCCTTACATCCTGGGAATGATGCCCACCTATCTAGGGGCAGATAGGAGTTGGGAGGTCAATAAAAAGGAATTGGGTACGGTTTCCATCCCCTGCCAGGGTCCCAAGAATGATGTACCATCCAAGCAGTGCAAAGCGAGCGCAGCATCCTCCTGACAGACCAACCAGACCAATCCAAACCAGATACACCGTGGACTGGTCCAAACCCCAGACACCCAGACTGAGCCGATGAACAAACTAAAACCCTGAACCAAACTCCCAGTCATATGTGGCACGGTCGGACCAAACACAGACACTTGGACCAATCTGATGAAATGACTAAAACCCTGAACCAAACTCACAGCCAGACACAGCAGAGACCAGACCAAACACAGAGAGATCCAACTGAACCATCTAAAGCCCCACCAAACCAAACTCCATAAGTGCACTATGCACTGAACTGAATGTATGGACACCGGGACTGAACCAAATTGATTCCACAAATTGGACTGAACCGAACTGGACCAAACCACGTCGTAGCTCTGCTCTCATGCAGACATTCTCCTTCCAAATCCAATCAAGAGAATAATAGCCTTGAATAACATTTTCAGTACCTGTTTCATATCTACACACTACAGTACTGCTTAGATCTGAATGCTACTAATGTGGAGTAGTTACTTTGATTTAATTAAAACAAAGTAGTTCTATTTACGCTGTTTTGACTTAATGCTACTGAGGCGGAAATCAAAGTAACGACAGTAGCATTCACATTTATTCTACAATTTAGTCTAGTGATTTAATTATATCAAAGTAATTACTTTGATTTGCACCATTATTCTGAACATGGCAGGCTGCATAATCCTCTGCAGAGGACCAAACGTACTCCTGTTGCATGGAAATTTTGGAAATACTTTCAGTAGGACTCGACCCTCAGTGGTCAAAGGGAAGTTGTTGTGTTGTAAGGAAACCAGCTTGAATTTTTTGGATGATAAATTTTAGTGTAGGGATGGGGATATCGGGACAGGAAGCCAAATGTGGCCCATACCTAGTTTTTATTAGCCCCTTTCCAGTGACTGGACCTGACTCCTGGAGCCATTTCCTACCCCCACACACTGAAAGACTGTGCTCAGGGTAAGGGAGCAGAGATGAGGGCATGTACACACTGCAGAAGGGAACAGAATTTGTGGCACAGATCCATGATCTGGACCCTCTTCTTCCAGAGTGTAATAAGCATCCCCTACCCCAACTTCTATGTGGCCCTCAAAGCTTGTACTGATTTTCAAAGTGTTAAACTTTTTCCCTTCTGTAAGCCACTTTGGAAACTACTACAACTCTGCAGGCTGGATAGGAGATGGGGACAAAGATACTTAAGAGGCTTTTTCAGGATGGGGGAAGGAAGGTGTGGGTCCAGATTATGGATCCATCCTGTATCTTCCAGTACATGTCCTCATCTCTGCCCATTTGCCCCGTGCATGTTCCTTCACTGTTTGAGGATAGAGTGTGAGCTCATGGGTCACGTCTAGGAATTGGAAAGGAGCCAAGTAATAATTTTTTTAAAAGGTGTGAGCTGGATTTGGCCCATGAGTCAGGGGTTCCCCACTTGTAGTTTAGATGATGGTGCTTTTTACCTTTGGTAAAGGGAAGCATTCAGAGGTGCCTCTCATGGTGGCACTAGCTATGGTCCGCACTGTATTCAGGATGGGAGGCAGGGCCAGCCTTGCACATTTCACTGCTCTTTGCCAAATAATAAAATCATACAATTCTATGTCCCTTCCTACACACCTGCCTCTGCACCCCTCAAGCTGGGGCTTTGCACTGCCAACAGGGGAGGGTCCCCACTGCAAGCCCCAGGTGGCAAATTTAAGAGGGTAGCAAAATGCACCAGGAAAGCTGCCTCCCCCAAGATGAGCTTATGCAGCAGGTGGAGGCAGAATGCTCCTGGTTTGTTTTGCCTAGGCAACCATCTGCCCAGCCTACCCCTAAAGGTGAACCTGGTGAGAGGGTGAAAATTTTCCCAAATTTCCCCAAATTTCCCTGTGTCTATCCCTGGGCCTCCCTGTGTAGGGAGCAGACCCCAATGCTGCACTCTACATGTGGTGTTGCTGAAGTGGTGCTTGTGGGCACTGGCCACTGAGCTGAGCGCAGGGATAAATCTAGGGCTGAACTGAATAGTACTTCTGGGTATTCAAACAGATTTTTCAAAGTTCTGAATAGTCGGTCCAAGTACTCAGAGACAAATGGGTGTTCTTGCTGGAGTTTCGGACTTTGAAAACCGAAAAACAGAATGTCCAGAAACTTCTGAAACTTCGGAACGTTGTTGCAAAGTTCTTGAACCCCCAGCCAAAGCACTACCCAGATAAGCAGGCTAGCAAGAATGGGACAATCGCTCCAGAAGACAACCCCAAAAAAGTGCACAAAATTAAGAAACCAGACATTCACACCCCTCCCCCTCCAGGGGCACCCTCTTCCTTGGCATGGCATTGTAGCTATGGTAACTTAAACAAACCAAGAAAACTTGGGAAGCGCAGCCAGGCAGAGAGATCCCTCCTTGTGGTGCCAAGTGCCAACCAAGCAGTAGGCAGCAATATGGCACCCAATTTTTTTAATTTATTTTTTAAAACTGCATGACATGGTAAAGGGTAACGTAACCCTCATCCCCGAGCATTGGCCCTATGGACAAGCCAGGCCAAACCATACCAGGCTAGGCCAGTCACCCCTCCCTCCCCCAAGCCAATTATTTACAGATCCAGCAGCACTGTATCATGCAGTGCAGCCAAATTCACCAAAGAAAACTGACAAAATGGCTGCAGTGCAGACACCTTTATTTTGCCCTGCCAGCCAACTCAAAAGCTGACCATCTGACTTGGCCAGCCAATCAAAACTTGCTATCTGGCTTACCATCGCTCAGTTGTCCCCTCCCATACCCCCTCCTACCAAATATGGCACTAAGGNAACTGCAATATTCCATGACAGGAGTTTTAACTGCAAAGTGGAATCCTCCATTTCATAAGACGGATGTATCGTCTTAAGGGTCTCTTTCACAACTTGCTATCTGGCTTACCATCACTCAGTTGTCCCCTCCCATACCCCCTCCTACCAAATATGGCACTAAGGTTCATTTCCAAAAGAAGCTCAACTGTCCACCAGCACCCCCCACGTGCACAGAGACAAAGGTTTCAGTATAGCGGCCTTGGTCCTCGGAACTTCGGAATTAAGCCTTTTCGAACTGAATACCTTAATATGTGGCAAATTCTGAAGTTTTCCGAAGACTTCATTTGAGCCCTAGGTAAATCCCTTCCACTTCTGGCACAGGCATCACCCGGTAGGATCAAGCGCATAAGCCAAGAATGACAGAAATCAAAATTTCATCAAGTGATACTTCCATCCTGGTGACAAGTGCTGTGGAATGGATTCAGTGGCCACAGATGGACAGGAACTTGATAGCAGGCTTTATGCAGCAGACAGCCCTGGAAGTAGTGCAGTGCCCTCTAATGTCATACACCGGAACATCTGGAGAGTTCTGAGCCATAGAGAAAAGTGCTGCTCATTCAACCAGCCCCGGCTCCTTACAGCCCCATTGAGTTTGCCTTTCCCATGTGGCCTTCCTTCCTGCTGACACTGTAGTGTTTAGATTGCAAGAGGGCTGGAGAATTCACGACCCATGGGCCAAATGCAGCTAGGGGCCAGGTTTTTTTGGCTCCTTTCCAACTTCTGTATCTCGCCTGTGGATCCAGCCCCTACCCTCAAGTACTGAAAGAGTGAGCTCCAGGGAAGGGAGTAGAGATGAAGATATGCGCTTGGGGATAAGAGATGAATCTGTGGGTCTTTTTCATGATCTAGACAGTTCCCTCCCTTCCCCTGTTCTGAGCATGCCCTTCTCTCTCTCACACACACACACACACACATACACCCCTCTCTCTTATCTGGCCCCATTGGTGCCAAGAAGGGGGTGGTTGTACTAATTGGCTCCCCTCTGTTCCCTTCCAAGCCCTTTGGGCAGGAGGGCAGGGCCATGTTGGAAATGGGAGGGGGCAAAGGAACTCTCCCATCCCCTTTTCAATATGGTCATGCCCATTTTCGAGCATCACGACACTTAGAAAGGAGGTGTGGCCATGTTGGAAAGGATGAAGGGGCTCTCCTGCCCCTTTCCGGTGTATCCGTGCCCCTTTCTGATGAAGCCTCCTTCCCCCCCCCCCCCACAATAAATTCTGCCAGCAGTACCCTTGTCTGGCCTATTAAAAAGTACCTGGATTATAATATATGATGAATCTGCAAACTGAGAGGTGGTATGTCTGAATCATTTTCATGATTTTCACAACTTGCTAAAAAGACCTAGGTTTTCAAAAAGCTTTACTGCAGGGAAAATATCAACAAAACACCCCCTTGCTACTGCATTCTCTTTGTCACAAAGGCAGAACTGGTATTCCTTGTCCCAAAGTTTTTGCCAAAAAAATCTCCAATATGAATAATTTAGTTTTTGTTTGTCTGCTGAACCACATGTGGGTGTAAACAGCTGCTTAAGATCACAGTGTTGTTGTGTTTCCTGTGCATGGAGTACTTAGATCAAACATTCAATTTTCATGTAGGGCAAAAAACAGAGAGGTCCTGTTAGCATGGAAAATGTCACATGAATGTACTCAGCCTCTTTCTACCAGTTGTTTCTGATGAGAAAAAATAATAATGGAGAATTAGTTTCATATATTTAATGATGGAATTCATTGTGATATTATCAAATTACACTGGAAAAATTAGCTGGAAAGTTGATGTGTCGTGGGAACACACGTTCCCTAATATGTTGCACCAGTTTGAAGGAGCAAGCACAGCAAGGGACCAGGATAATGAGAACAGTATAAACGGAACAGTGAATTAGACTAACAGACACCATTAAAAAAATATATCATTAGGAAAAATTGGGTTTGCAAGGAGGTTTGGTAGGAAAGTCACAGCCATGATCCACAGGGCATGAAATTTCAGACCCAACACTGGGCGAGCCAAAAGAGAGAGAGAGAAAAAAAAGTAGGTTGCCAGACTTTATCCTGATATTAATATGAAGTAATACTGAATTTCAGTATCCTTCCAAACTATACAATGACTTAAACAAGTACAAGGATGAAAAACTGCAGGGTTTAATAGCTCTGAGAAATAGAACAATATAGTATCACAAGGTTTACATTACCCCACTTTAGAACAACAGTTAAAAAATCAGGGGCTGCTGACTGAACTCAGAGAAGTGAGCAGAGATGAAGACAGGCACAGATCCACTGTCTTGACCCTCCTCTTTTTGAGTGTACTCCTTAAACACTCCTACCCCTAACTTCTGTGTGGCCCTTGGAGCTTGTGCTAATTTTTGAAGTGACCCCTTGTAGAGAAGAAGTTTTCCCACTCCTGTAGTGATAAAACACAGGCTGATGTACAATTTAAAAACGGACCAGAACTACAAGCATCAGCACCAATGCCATTTGCTTCAAGCCAAAGATACAAAATCCAGTATTGTATCTGACAAATTCAACTATTTTGCTGCAAACCCTGCACCTGCAGAGGGGTGTGTGTAAATGAATCAGGAATAGATACAAAGTACCAACCACATAGGACAGGAGCCTAATATTATGATAGTTTTTAAAAGGAAACTTAAATATGAAAGGAATCACACGGCCTTTAGCCTGTCAGAAGCAGGGTTTGCATAGAATTTACTGCAGGTGTGTTTTACCAAGTGAAAACTTGGTTTTAACTGTCCTGGGGGAAAGGTAGTTTTCCCACCCCAGGAAAACTAGTTAGTCCTTATATAAGGCATTTTCTATTATTAAAACTGTTTTATTATTACACAGCAGATTGCAATAACACATAGGTAATCACAATCTGGAAATATAACTAAAACTACTATAACTATACAAGCCAAAGACAAACATTAGGTTATATGAAAAACAACAATGCAAAGAACACTAGGCTTGAAAAACAACAATGCAGAGCTCAAGACCAAGCCAGGATCCATCTTAAGTCCTGCTCCTTTTCCTCCCCCCAGCTAACCAGGGCCTTCATAAAGCACCCCTCCTTTACCTCCCCCCACTTCCTCCCAACTGGTCAGGGCCCGTATTAAGAGCCTCTCCTTCCGCCTCAGCTTGTCAGGCCCCCATTAAGACTCTCCCATCTCATCCCTCGCCCCCAGCTTGCCAGGGCCCCCCAAATCTCCTTCTTACCCAAGCAGATGAGTAGCTCCTGAGACTAATGCTAGCCAGGGAGGCATCTCTAGCTGGAGAAGGCAGTGGAGCAGATTGCTAGAGGGCTAACCGGCAGGGTAAGCGACGAGGGTATGGATGGAAGAGATGGGCAACAAGACTAAGCAGGTGGACATGGAAGATGTCAAGGCAGGCCAGTGGTGCTCTGCACAGGCACAGCAAAAGGAAACACTCAGGCACATGAAGCTGGCTGCATAGCACCAGGAAGGGGGGCGTAGGACTCTGCTACTTTCCATTCCTGCCCCACTCCCTCTGAACCGGTCGCCAGCCTAAGGCCTTTTTTTAACAGAAGACGGGCCCACTCATGCCCACGCAGATCCGCTGTGTGGGCATGAGTGGGTGACGCCCATGTAAATCCTGTGGCGGGAGGGTGTGCATGCACGCTCCCGACATGCACACCCACCTCCACCCATCGCTCACTCATGGAGCAATTGGCCAAAACGGCGATTGTTCCATGAGTGGGGATGCGTGGAGATTGGTGTGTGCCTGTGTGCACTAGTCCCTCCCTCCCGCCTCCGATCTCCCCCCCCCCCACCCCCACCGCACTTACGGCCCATATAAAAAAGGCCTCAGTTTGCTAGGCTCCAGTGGCACCCGGGGGCCTGCAGATTTCACGCCTTGCACTAATCATTTAGTCCCTGCTTGGAAGTAAATGGTTGGTGGTTCATAACCCGTTTGTATTTTTCTTTTAATGCAAGTTCTATTTGTATGTTAAGGAAAGTTTGAATCTATTACAAACAGTTATGAACCACAAAATACCCTGCAGGTTTGTTCAGTCTCGATGGTCTCCAAAATGCCCCTAAAGTTCAGGGGTTTTTGGTTCTAAAAATCAGGCATTAGGTAAAATTTTCCACCTCTTCTCTTTCCCCACACCCAAAATCCAAACAGAACTGGCCACTTCGATTTTTATGAATATGTTTAATTTTCATTTCCCCCCTACTTTTAATAGAAATATTGCCCTGGGGGAGACAAGTAGGGCAAATTGGATTGAACAAAAGAAGAGAGAAAATCATACAAAAAATTCCTCACAAAGAAAATTAAAATAAATTCTGGATTATTAGACTACAGTAACTTTTTAAAATACACTCCTTTGCAATTTGTAATGCAGGAGTGGGGAACCGTTTCACACTCATGGACCACATTCCCCTGTGGGCCACATGGGAGTTGGGGATGTGGTTGCTTAAAACATGTAATTAGAAGCGGGGAAGGGAGGTGAGGGTCCAGATCCTGGATTTGTGCAATGGATCCATCCCCTGTCCTTGAGTGCGTGCCCGCCTCCGCTCCCTTCTCCTGATTGGACTCTCAGCATTTGAGAGTGGGGACTAGATCCGTGGTCTAGATCCAGGAATTGGAAAATGGCCAAATTAAAAACAACAACAACAACAACAACAACAACAAAACTTCTGTGGGAGAGATTTGGCCTGCATATTCTTTCACTCTGCTGTAACATATGTTACCTGAATTTCTGAATGTAAGTACCCTGCAGGAAGCCTCGGTGTTTTTCTTTTTAACCTGGCTTTCTTCCATTTTTAGTTATAGTATCCTTACTGAAATTTCTGTAAACCGTATTGCCTTAAGGGAGGAAAACTCTGCAGTACAGACTTGAAGAAGATGTTATCTAGTCACTTCTACGGTGAATTCAGTCACTTTTTACAATTCTTGTCATCATCAAAGTAGTCTTGCAAACCATGGCCTTTTTCAGATGTCTGCTGGCTAATCTTTTGTACTGAGAGTATACAAGAATAAGAATCTTCCCTTTGGTGAGAACTTTCCAGAGAGCAACACGAAACTGCTATAAAGTCTGCCTTAAAAATACCTATTGGCCTGTCTTGCTGAATATCACACCACAGTGTGCTGTCCAGAAAATAGGTAGATCTTATTACCACAGACGAAAAGAGCATTTTTAACATGACTTTGGGAATGATTGCTCTTCTGACTGTTTAGCATCAGTGCATAATTTTGCATAAATGTTTGCAATACTGCATAAATTTGCACAAGTCAATTTGTGTACATATATGTTAACTTAAAACACTCCATTGCTTCACTTTGACCCTGGACTGTTTTTTTTTTTTTAAAACACACACACACACACACACACACACACACACACACACACACACACAGAGCACCCTTTACATAAGCCACATTCTTTTTTGTTATCCACTCATCCAGTCCCATTTTTGGTATTTGACACCATATAGTGACCAACTCAAGATCATAGCAACCACTTTCCCTTTAATTTCCCCACTCACTGATGTCACTCCCATGGGCGTGTATATACATAGCCCTGCCTCAACATTCCCCTTCTGTTCCTTTCCTTCCTGCTATTGCGAGTCTCGGCAGCAGCACAGTTGTGAAGAAAAGAGCTAGTGGATGACCTTTGTGAGAGGCTTTTGACACTGCATCATCTGTGCAGCGAAGATTCCTGTTGCCAGCACCCATGACAGGTGCCTATTCTGCCTAGGCGCTGAGCACAATACCACCGTGTGCTTCCTCTGTCAGGAGTTCAGACCTCACACCAGGAAGGACAGAGTCCACCAGCTGGTAGAGCACTTCACAATCCGGGCTGTGTCTGCTCAGGAGCAGGTCCCAAACCGACTGAACTGGAGGCTCACAGAGAGCAGATCCAATATTCTCCTGCTCTAGCCCAGGCCCAAACAGGGGAGACTTCATCGGGGATGGGCAGCAAGGTACCTCAGTACCAAAGGGATCAAGGCCAGAGCGCATGCCACAGGGCCCAAGTACACTCCAGATCTCAAGGCAGGTCACCATTGTGTGCCCTCTGCATCAAGACCACACTCCGGAGCTAGACTGGCACAGGAAGAAAAGGCACCACAAGCAGATCCTGATGCTGGAGTTTTCTCCTGAGGAGTCGCTGGTCCACACAAACATCATCAAAGCCAAGATGCTCAATGATTCAGAGGGTTATGCTGACTCAGAGCAGTTGTTCCTTGTCCCCAACACTCAGAAGGCACTCACTCCCCTGGAGTACCTCCTCACCCCAGTTGTAGAACATTCGATGGCTCGGGAGCTCGGCGTGCACCTGCCAGCACCAACTCCATTGGTACCAAGGCAGAAGCTGTTTCTGGTCTGCCCATCACTACCATCTTTGACGCCAATGAGGCCTTCCCCCCTCATACCGCTCGGCGCCAACCCTCAGGGACTGACACCAGGACCTTCAGCACCATGGGTGCCGGTGCTCCAGAAATCCACCCATCAATATGTGGTGCTACAGGCTACTCGCTTCAGAGTCCAGAACAAGACACCCTGCTGCCTCCCTCAGGACGGATGCCATTGATGCCATACTGGGGCCTTCTGCTGTGCTGGATGCTCTACTGGAGCAAGACTGGCTGGCACTGAAGGACGTGTTCCTCAGGGATTCCCTGGTGCAGGAGCCGGGCCACTCTCCCTTGTCACCTCCCTCTGACTTCCAGTCTTTCCAGGACCTCCTGGTGTGGATGGTGGCCAAGAAGGGGTGCCCTTGGGCAACCATGATACCAAGGAGCTGTACCATCTGCTTAACACTTGACCTATGGGAAAGAGTGTGTGCATAATCTTGGCAGAAGGGATCCTGGAACTAGCCTGCCATGGTGCCCCCAGTTGAACAAAAGATCCTGAGAACGTACCTGGTTCTAGGGATGGGGCATGAGTTTTTGGTGACCCATCTGGCTGTGGTTGAAAGGGCTAAAGGGGGGAAACCCCCATCTCAATTCCCTGGAAAAGAGTGGAAGAGGATTGATGCACTGGGGTGTAGGGTGTACTCAGCGGCATCCCTTGATATGGGATCAGAGAACTACCTAGCCCTCATAGCTAGGTTTAGCTCACCCTCTGGGGTACGGTGCAACAACTGTTGCCTGCCCTCCCATAGGGTTATATTAAGGAGCAGCTCAAAGCTGCTGCTGGGGATTGCACCGAAATGTCTGGGAACCTCACGAAAGTGTCCTATGATGTAAGTGTTTCAGGAGCCCAAGGGATGGCAGCAGGTATCACTATCAGGCAGCATGTCTCACTGCGCTCTTCTGGGCTCTTTCTCGGGGCCCAGTATGTGATGGAGAACCTGTCCTTTGAAAAACAGGGGTTGTTCACCACCATTAATCAGGAGCTCTGCCAAGACTATTTAATTAATTCATTCATTAATTAATTAATTTTTAACCTGCCCCTCTCGCCAATGGCGACTGTGGACCGCGATCCCAATCCCATGACTACCTCGATCTGTGGGGGGAAAAACAACTCCCCACCCACTCCCCATTAACCCATCCCAACCTTCCCCCCCCCACACCAGATGCCTGACGGAAGAGCCAGGTTCTACAAGTTCATCAGAAAGCAAGGAGATCCAGGCTGAGGCGAATCTCCACTGGGAGAGCATTCCACAGTGATAGTGCGGCTGCCAAGAATGCCTGCCTGACCATTCGGACTCACTGATACTGCAGTACCTCCAGGATGGCGCTCCCAGATAACCACAGGGGCCGGCCAGGAACCCAGGGGGTGAGGCGATCCCTCTGGTAAGCAGGGCCTAGGCCATGTAGGGCTTTAAAGGTCCAAACTAGCACCTTGAATTGGGCCTGGAAGACAATAAGCAGTCAGCGCAATGCTCAGAGCATGGGTTGAATGTGCTCCCTGTGGCCCATCCCAGTAAGCAGATGGGCTGCTGCATTTTGCACGAGCTGCAGCTTCTAAACCCTCACCATTGGCAGCCCCACGTAGAGCGTATTGCAATAGTCCAGCCTCGAGGTGACGAATGCCTGGATGACAGTGGCGAGATCGGTGTCTGAGACATATGGACAGAGCGTCCTCACCAGATGTAATTGGCGAAAAGTGCTCCATGCCACAGCTGACACCTTAGAATCCAGGCGTCCAGGACCACCCCCAGGCTCCACACAGATGGAACCAATGGAGGGCGGACACCACCAATAACAGGAGTATTCCCCTTTCCCAGATCACCAACCCCACCCACCAGCATCACCTCTCTCTTGTCAGGATTGAGCTTCAGTTGGGTTGACCTCGTCCAATCCCCCACATCAGCCAAAACATTGGGACAGCAAGGAGACAGCAGGGCCTGGGTCAATTGAAAAAGAAAGATACAGCTGGGTATTGTCAGCATATTGGTGACAACGAGTCCCCCAGCTGCGTACAACCTCCCCAAGCAGCTTCATGTACACATTGAACAAGAGAGTCGACAGAATGGAACCCTGCGGAACCCCACACGAGAGGCCTCTAGGGGACAAAGTCCCCCAGTACCACCTGTTGAGATCTACCCATGAGGTAAGAATGGAACCATTGCAAAATGGTTCCGTCAATGCCGGCGAGGTCCCGCAGGCAAGTTGCTAACATCTTATGGTTCATGGTATCAAAAGCCACTGATAGACCTAGTAGAACCAGCAGGGTCATATGATCCATATCCAGCTCCACCAGGAGGTCGTCAACCAGACCACCTCTGCAGTCTCCTTGCTGCTCCCAAACAAAAGCGCGACTGTGTGGGATCAAGAAAACCAATGCCTGCAGCTGATGGGTCACCACCTACCTGTTCAATAACCTTCCCTAAAACCAGGCCTAGCCGCAGGGAGCACATTACACTGCACTGACTGCCTATTGTCTTCCGGGCCCGATTCAAGGTGCTGGTTTTGATCTCTAAGGCCCTAAATGGTCTGGGTCCTGCTTACCTGAAAGATCGCCTCACCCCCTGAGCCCCTGGGTGGCCCCTGCGGCCATCCAGGAGCGCCCTCCTGGAGGTCCTGGCAGGTGGGTGTTCTCGGTGGCTGCACCATCGCTTTGGAATGCCCTACTGTTGGAGGTTCGCCTCAGCCTGAGTTTCCTTGCCTTCCGACACAGTTGTAAGACCTGGCTCTTTTGTCAGGCATTTGGCAGGGAGGAGAGGGTGGGTGGGATGGGTTAGGGGTAGTGGGTTGGTGCTGTACTGGTATTTGTAAACTTTTTATCTGTTTTATGGTTTTTAATTTCTGGTATTTATATTGATGTGTTTATTTTGTATGTTGATTTTTTTGCTGTAAGCTGATCCAAGTCGCCTGTATGTGAGACGAGTGGGGTAGAAGCGCTTTTAATAAATAATTTTAAAAGGGAAGGTTAGAGACAGGCCGATAACTCGCTGAGGCATCAATGTCAAGCAATGGTTTCTTGAGGAGAGGCCGGACCACAGCCTCCTTGAGGCAGTCCAGCACCCTCCCCTCCCAAAGGGAAGTGTTAATCACCCCTGCCAGCCCCAGCCCCAGTGTCTCCGTGGATCCCTTTACCAACCAGAATGGGCACAGATCTAACTCACAAATTGTGGCCCGAACAGACCCAGGACATCTGTCACCTTGGCAGGTGTCACTGATTGAAATTCATCCCATAAATCACAACCAAATAGGACATTCCTAACCTCTGGTTCCGCCGCTGCTTCCGAATGGTGGAGTCAAAGTCCTGCTCAATGCTAAAAACACGTCACGGCGGGGTTTGGACGAATCCGGTTCCAGGTGGAGACAGGCTGGAGTGAACAGACCCCATACCACCTGGAACAGCTCCGCTGGACGTGACTGAGTGGACGCTATGAGGACAGCAAAGAATTGCTTCCCAGCGGGAATGTAATCAGGTGATGTCATCAGGTGCATGTGGCAACATGAGCAGATTTTGGTGCCACTACTAATTGGGAAACCTGAGGTTCCTTCTTTTGGAGATAGACTGTGGTCATGAGGCCACCTGGCAGGCCATCACCCCCAACAAGTGGGTGCTGACCACCATTGTGGATCCAATTTCCATCCAGTTTGCCTCCTGGCCATGTGTGTGTGTGTATGTGTGTGCAACTAATATGCACAAACACCTTAGGGTATGTAGTGGTGGCAGCAGCCCTAAGGAGGGAAATCCAGCAGTTAATGGCAAAGGGAGCCATTTAAACCAGTTCCATGAGACATGTGGGGTCAGGGGTTCTGCTATACTACTTGCATAGGACAAAGCGATTCCGGAAAATGGAAGCCTTGTTCGTCTCATTTGGCCTAGAGCACAAGGGTACCAGGGCGTCCGAACAGTCTGTCTACTGGTGGATCAGGGTGTGTATATTAAAGAGTTGTGAGGTGGCTGGGCTCCAGGCACTCAAAGACACCAGGGCCCACTCCACCCAGGCTGCCTCCACATATATTGCGGTCTTGGGAGAGGCCCTGCTGGAGCACACCTGTAGGGCAGCCACATGGAGTTCTCCATCAACTTTTATAAAGCACTATGCTGCTGTTTTGGCTCCTCAGAAAGAGGCCAGATTTGGCCAATCGGTATTATTTTCCATTTGCCTAATGAGCGGACCTGTTGGACTAAAAACTGCAACTTGCCTCCAGGGTCTTGCTCTGGTCTACCTATAGTGGGGCTGGATGAGAGGCTAATGAAGAAGACTGGTAAGTTTCTTACCTGTAATTAATTTTCTTTGAGTTGTATCCTCTCACCAAGTCCCAAGTCCCTGCTTGCAGTGGCTATGTCATGCATTGAAGCGGAGTGCTGAAACGGGGCTATATATGCATGCCCAAGGGAGTGATGTTAGGGTGTGGAAAAATTAAAGGGAAAGTGCTTGCTATGATCTGAGGTGGACACTAGATGGTGCCAAATAACTATAGTGGGACTCGGGGAGAGGATACAACTTGAAGATTTGTTACAGGTAGGAAACTTAACTGTTTGATACCCTCATCTTCTGATTTCTTTGTTGGACCTTTGCCACTTGAGCTACAGAAGCAACTGCTGTTTGCTCTTTTTTTATATAGCTACTAGAGAAAGACTTTGCATATTACCTTGTAATTAAATACTTTTTTGTTAGGAGGTCACAATAACATTAGCAGTGTGGCTAGATAGCTAAGCTTCAGAGCATCCTCTTGATAGGAGTCTGTGGTTTTGTTCTTGCGTTGCTTCTCGGGTAGATCATTTATAAAATGAGGGACTAGCTCCTAGCAGTTAAAAGGAAAAACAGTGAAGTTTAAAAGAAGCATAGTCAGTGAAAGTGAGATTCCAACTCGCAACTTCCTGTTGTTGTTTGTTGGTGAATATTGCCCAAAGTTATAGGAGACATGAAGTTAGAGTCTCTCTTGCCTTCATACATGGTGAGTCTGCCAGAGTGCATGTGCTATTGTGTAGTTGCACACATCAGTGGAAACAATGGGTGCCATCAGATGTAACACTAGCCATGTGCAAATCTGTAGCCAATCCGACTCATGCAGATCAGTGGCATAGCTAGATTGGAATGGGCCCTGCTGCTGAAGATAGAGGGGAGCTTCTCCTCTCAGTGTATTAGGGAGTGTGGGTTCTCCAGGTTCATGGGCCCTCTGGGCCCTTCCTGTCCCGATTATAATGATGTCCCATTTATAGCTTGGTGCAGGTTCTGGTGACCTTATCAGGTGCATGTGACAACATAAGCAAATGTTGGTGCCGCTACTGATTTGCTCCGCTCTGATAGACTCCTCCCACCAGCTCTTTCCCGGAAGCTAGTGATGCTTCTGCTGTTGCATTATCCACCTTGGCCCATTTCTCCTTGCTTTTAAAAAAAGCCCTGGCAACTTCTGTTTCTCTCAGAAAGAGTTTCCAGCTTTAGCCTTCATTCTTACCTTACAGGAATCTTTCTCCTTTCCCCCCCTTAAAAAAAAAAATCATGCTGCTTTTGCAGTGTGTTTGTGCTGCATCTCAGGGTGCTTTAATAGCAGCATCGTGCCGTCCCATTCAGTCTTTGTAGTCAGATTCAGCCCTGCAGCAGAGCTGCTCAGCTGCCATGTCTCTATGGTTTCCCGGATGACCTCCATGACACAGCAGGGTGTGGCACATCACCAGACACAACGTTAGCTGCATGCAATTGCCTGCGGCACATTTTATAACCACAGTGGATGTGGGTGTAAAATGTGTAGCAAGCGAGTGGCAAACAAGTGGTGGACACATATTGACATAACCGTGACATGCTTTGCACAGACCTCAAAGGGAGTGCCCAGTGTTATGGCACCCTATGATCACAGTACTGGCCAACCTCTCTAGTTGCTTTAGTGTTAATTAGTTACACAGAACCGGATTGTAAGGAAACCTCACTGTTGTAAATGACCCTTTTCACAAGGCTGAGGTAGGAGAGAGATGAGAACAATGACTGTAAGGCAGAACATTGTTTTGCTCTAGTTAGTGCTTTCTTCTCCCCATGGCCTTTGCAGTAGCAGTTTCTGTTATGGCCTGGTGCCGCAGCACAAATCAGTTTCTGGAGATAAATTGCTTCCAAATAAAATATTTGCAGGAAGTTCTTATCTGTATGACTGCTGTGAATGTGTAATGTATTGCTGTAGCGTTCTCATTTTGAGTTACATCATGGTTTCTGCTGTTGATTGGGCATTGCTCAGAAAGAGCAATTTTTTGACTTGGACCTGAAACTTTTGCCTTTCAATGAAGAGCCGTGTACTTATTAGTGTTAGACTTTAGGCTGCCTCTGGCCTATAGACCAAATCTAGTCCTTGATTCCTTTATATTTGGCCCCCTTCCAATTCCTGGATCTGGCCCATGCATCCAGCCCTTATTCTGAACACCTGGAGGAATGAACTCAGAAAGAAGGGAGCAGATAGGAGGGCATGCAATAATAAAGGATAGGGGATGGATACGTGATCTGGACCCCTCCTATCTTCCCTCACAGACAACCCTTTAAGCACCCCCCACCCCACCCCAATCAGGCTTGTAGAGCTTGTACTAATTTTCAAAGCAGCCTTCAAGAAGGAAAAGGTTCCCTAGCCCTGCTTTAGGCTGTATTGTCAGGCTCATATGAGGTCCAGAGTAAGTAATAGCAGAATCTAGGCCCAACTGGGTAAGTTATTCCAGGTTTAGGACCGACTCAGTAAGTCCTAGCAGGATTAGGACCCAACTGGGTACGTCCTTTCAGGATCAGGGCCAACCAGAGTGCTTGAGACAGCGGCTCGAGACAGGCAGCCAAAGTCCAGGCCAAGATAAAAACTGACCAGTCTGGGCAGGCAGGAGTTGGATCACCAAGGCAGTGCGCAGGCAATAGGGATCAGGACTACAGAGCCAGAGAACAGGAACCAGGAGTCAGTGGTCCAAAGGGCAGGCATCAGGAACCACAGAGGAAGAGACAGAGATAACTGTCAGAAGTCCAAGGCAGCAATCCAAGTACTACGGGTGGGACTTTTGGTTTTAACCAAAACAGCCCAAAAATTACTATCTCGGTTTAAAACCAAAAGATCAGAAAGTCTTGGTTCCCGATTTCCGGATCTGCACCTTCCCGTTGAAAGCAATGGGGAAATTTTCCCATTAAGTCAGTGCGAAGGGGAACCGAGGTCCATTCCCAAGTCTTGGATGGTGGGGGTGGGGATCGTCAGCCCTAACACCCCCACCCCTGGGGCCCATTTTCACTCCCACCCCCACCCTCTGCGGCCCCGCATGTACTTACTGGTCCACGGGCCTCGAAGGGTGGAGGTGACAGCCTCGGAGCCACTGTCTCTGCTGCCGGCTGGGCCACTGCCACAACTGGGTGGCCCTTCTTCCCAGGGCGTGCTGCCGGTCGGAGCTCCGCTGCCGGATCGCCTCCATGTGGGTGGCTGCGGAGGTGACGTGCCCTCCTGGCAGCGGAGTTCTGACTGGCAGTGTGCCCTGGGCAGAAGCTCCGCAACATAGGGCCCAAAGGGTGCTGGTTCTAGACCCGGGCCCTTAGTTGGATGCATTCTGTGCTTAAATGAACTTGCCACCATTGTGTAACTTGGCTGACTCTCTGGGTGCTGCTTGTAGATGTGCAGCGTGGTTGGGATGTGATTTTCTTTCTGTAACATGTATTGTGCTGTTGAGCAGAGCTGTAGTGAAATAACCTGGCAATAACATGATGTTAAGATAGTACAGTAGTATTTCTGCAGTGTATGGAAGACTTCCTGTGTCTGACTAACTGTCTGGCATCCCTCCTGTAACCTGGGTAGAGAGTGCTCTGTAACAAAAACCTTAGCACTCCCTTCCCTTCCACATCAGCCACCCTGAAGCACAGTTCGTTGTGGCTCTGTACAAGGTATAGTGACTTGCCCTACGCCACTGAGGCTAGAACTTTGGTCAGGTGCAGTAAGATTTATACAACTATGCTTTCATGTAAGGCAAAACTTATGGCTGCCCATTGTGATCCTTGATGTGGGCATTAAGGGAAACGATTTATTTGAGATTGTTCTTAGAAGTGTTATTTTGGAGGAAACTACCTCCTAACTCACTTTAATATATCCTCCTTACCTCCCTTCCACTCCCCATGTTAACCACCAGGTTAAAGGCTGGGTGGTGGAGGTTCTTCTCTTTCTAATCAAGCAGGGTTAAAGTGCTGAGGGAGTCTCTGACCCTGGTAGGCATGCTTATATGTATTTGTCGGCACATCCGGAATGAGGCAAGGACAACAGTTATTGGATTTAAACGGCCGCACTCTTTATTCAAATTGGAATTAGGCTGGTGGGGGTAATTGCCTTTAAGCAATTGGGTCCAGTACTAACAACACGTAACTGCTTAACTATCCTTGCCAGGGTTTTGGCCTGGATGTGCCCTCCAGTGCCAGTTTTGTCAAACGTCTGCCCTTTGGCCCTTGGCTTGTGGCCATGACCCAACGGGACAGTGTCGTTTCAGGACGGGAGTAAGGATTTTGAGTGCTGCAAGCTTGGGGACCGTGCATGTCCCTACCTGCCTTCGCAGAACACCCCTCCCAGGGATGATAACCCTGCCTCTGCACCTGGTGTTGCTTCCCCATCTCTTGGGGAGGTGACTCCGCCAACTAATGATTTCCTACTAAAACAGCATAACAGTACTGGATCCTTGCCACTAAGGAGCCGCCAATGTTTACATCGGATGGGCCCGACCCACACCCAACTCAGGTTCCAACACCTCTATTAACTCCGCCTTCAATGTGGTGAGATAACTATTGTTTCCCGTCGGGGGCAAATGCACCCCGTCAGCTCTAAAAAATTCCGGATTCCGGTACGTGATTCCACGGTGGATCAGCCTGTGACACCCCCCCTTGTGTGTAACCCACTTCCCCACGTCCCTGTTGATATTGCGCTGGGCTTTATCCACTTTCCTGGGTTGTATGGCCTTATCCCATGTTACCCGGCTGACGAGGTCGGTCCAGATAATTAACACCCCCGGAAAAAACTTCTCAATTTCCAGCATGTCAGATTTAATGTTAACAATTAATCTGACACCTTTTGTTATAAGCAGATCGTTCTCACCCAGGTGAATTACTATCACATCAGGTGGAGGTCCAGTTGCCTCAGCCCTGAGGGTAGGCAGTAACTGATGCCACCGCATCCCACTATGCCCCATCCAACGGATCACAGCTCGGGCTGAGAGCCCCAACTGGGACCCCCAGCGGGTCCGCCCAGCTACCTTTCCAGCCCAGCACATCAAGCTGTGGCGGATTATCCAAATTAGGTCTGCATGGGGGAACCTTGTGGGACCTGGGAGCACAGGCAAAAAGGACAAAGTTACTGCAGAAGACTTCGTATGTAAGTTTTGTGGACCTGAGATCGTCAGCGTCTTGTAACCCTAATACCCTGCTCTAAAAGGCCAGCAGCTGCTGCGGAAGATGCAGCCCCTATTCGAAACTAATATGAACCATAGTCCTTTGAGGGGAGGCCGAGGTGACTCAATGCCCTCCACAGTATGGCGGTGAATTGGTACCTAGTTAGGGGGGCGCCTGACGCATGGTGGAAAATGACCCCCATGTTCATTGGGCAGGCCCCCAGGTATTCCTCAAGAGCCCTCACTGGACACAGCTCGCTGGACCCCTCCCTACCAAGGGTGACTATCTGTCCCCTGCCTCTCTGGTCTGTCTTGGACCACCTCAACCTAAGGCGGAGCGCATGTTGCCTTATCTGAACATCCTCAATGGCCAGTGCCCGATTGGTACTATCACAGGTTGACTCGGCCACTACCTCGCTAAAAGCCCCCCCAAAAGCTGTTTTAAATGCTGTTGAAAAAAGTGTGGACTCGTAATGGTTTGAGCAAACTCAGGGGAGGGCGCCACATATCCTTACGATAAGGTGTGTGGTAATGGGGGCTTGGCTGTCTTGTTCTCGGGGCCGCTCCTGAGACCAACACTCTAGCAGTCTGCATGTGAAAAAACCTTGATCTGGTGGGGGATGGCCAGCCAACCGACTCATGAAACTTAGAGCAGACAGCTTACTGGCAATTCTTCCTACTGCCGCACCTGCGTTTCTTAGAGACAGAGAATTGGAGCATCTGTGCTTCTGGAATTGGGAAACTCGCAGTCCAGCCCTTCAGTGACTGGAATTCCTGAAACTCCCTAAAGGTCCATTCGTAACCTGCACGGGATCTCACTGCCAGGGATCCCTGTATGATGGTGTATAATTCTAGGATCCAAGGCTCCACACAGCTGGCAGGAGAGGTTCCGGTGTCAGTCTGGTTCCTGGCGCCAGAGAGCGAAAATGCTCCATCTGGAAGTGAGGGAGGGCATCGGCTATGCTGTTGCTTGTACCTGGCACGTGTCTGGCCACAAACATCATGATGTGCCGCAAGCACGCAAAGACGAATGCCCTAACCAGTCTCATTACCCTGGGGGACCTGGATGACATGGAGTTGATAACGTGTACCACTGCCATGTTGTCGCACCAGAAATGGACGGAATGATCCGCAAAGTCGGCCATCCAAAGGCATGGCCAACACAATTGGAAAAAATTTCAGGAATGTTAGATCCCTGGTTATTCCTTGTTCTGTCTATTCCTGGGGCCATGGGGCAGCATGCCACTTGTCCCAAAAGTACGCCCCAAATCCCATGCCGCCAGCCGCATCGGAGTGCACTTGCAGCTCTGCCTCTGTCCGCAGATCCTCCCACCAAAAGCTAACCCCGTTGAAACCAGCCAGGAATGTTGTCCATGTCTGGAGGTCATCTTTCATCTCCCTGGTTACCCGGATGTGGTGGTGTGACTGAGGGTTGCCCCCAAGCTTGTCATAAAGTCGGGATAAGAAGGCTCTGCCAGGGGCTACCACCCTACATGCGAAATTGAAGCTTCCCACGAGGGATTGGAGCTCCCTGACCATTACCTTCACCGCTGTGCAGCAGGTCTCAACTTTGGCCTTTAACCCCACCAGCTTCGATCCCAAAGTATGTGAGTGTGGTAGAAGGTCCCTCTGTCTTTTCTGGGGCCAGTGGGATACCTAATTCATCTGCCACCTTTTAAAAAGTCTCCATCAGTCCAACACAGTCGTGGGTACCTGACTTGCCTATGAAGAGGAAATCATCGAGGTATTTTGTGATTTCGCCTTTTTTCACCCACTGCCGCACCACCCATTTGACCATGGAGCTGAACCGCTCAAAATCTGAGCATGAAATGGGACAGCCCAAGGGCATTGCCTGGTCGAAATAGAATCAGCCTTGAAAGTGGAAGTCAAGGAGGCAAAAGGCCTGGGCCCCATATGGGACGAGTCCGCCAGTTGCTGCAGGAGGTGAGCCATGCTGGCTCAGTGCGGGTAGCCGCACCTGATTCTACCATAGACGGGGGGTCTTGGTCTCCCCCCCCCCGCCCCCCTCGTGGGCCAATTAAACCCCGTAAGAGGGGGTCCAGCTCCAGGTGCCATAACAGTTGCCGGGCTCTGGGGATCGGCATAAACTGGAAGCTGACTCTCTACATTTCCCTGCAGGGCCCAACTGACCCTGCTCCCTGGCACCTGACCTGGGACCAGGTACTGTGGGGTCTGATTGAGTCCTGACAAGTATCCCCCCGCCTGCGGATCCCTCGTACCTCCATACTCTGATGCTTGGGTTCCTGGGTTCGTCACGAGTGCAGGTGGGGAGTAGTATTCTTGGGCCATGGCTTGCAATCCCCTCTCCAGGGCCACTATCTGTTGAAAAGCCTCCAGGACTCCCGGTGCCATCTTCTCGTCGTTCCCCTCCATTGCTCCATGGTCAGGTTCTTCTTCCCTGTGGGGAGAAAGAAGGGCTAGATAAACAAAATAGGTAAATAACACATTCTTCCTTTTCTCTAATTGGATTCTGCTACTGCTCTCCAAGAGAATTTTTTACTTCTGTGCTAGCCTATAGAAAGGCTGAGCTATCCTATAGAAAGGCTGAGATATCCATTACCTGAGAAGCTTGGAACATAGCTAATCACCACATCCTTGGTAGTTTTGTCTGCAGCAGATTTCCCACCACCCCCACCCCCCTGCATTGCTGGGAAGCAAAAATAATTTTTTTAAAAAATTCTCTGGCATTCTAGCATTCCACTACAGACTGGAATAATGCAGTGGCTGCTGCTGTTTGTATTAAAATTGCAGAGCTATAGGACTAGATGGGAACACAAGGTCATCTAATTCAACCTGCTGCATCAAGGCAAGATTATTATTATTATTATTATTATTTTATTATTATTATTATTAACTATTTATATAGTGCCTGTAATGGAGAATGCACCTGGGAAGGGGAACCTCAGACCAGGGGCCAAATGTGGCCTATGGCCAGTTTTTATTTGGCCCCTTTCCAGTTCCTGGATCCAGCCCCTGGATCCAGTTCCTACCCCCAAACCCTGAAAGACAAAGCTCAGAGTAAGGGAGCAGAGGTGAGGGCTTCCACACAGGGATAGGGGAAAGATCTGTGACACAGATTCATGATCTGAACCCTCCTCTTCCTGAGCACACTCCAGTCCTTAAGCATCTCTGCCCCCAACAAGCTTGTACTAATTTTCATAGTGGCCCCCGATTCCCCACCCCTGACCTAAACCAACCCTGATAGCTGTTAGCCTTATCTTAAAAACCTCCCATGAAGGAAATTCCACAACCTCTCCAGGCAGCTTTCTCCATTGCCCAGCTAGGAAGTTTTCCTGATATTTAACCTAAATCTACCTCCTTCCAACTTTAACCCATTGCCTCTTGTTCTACCCGCAGCAGCAATGGCCATCTGTTTTATTCTAGCAACGTTGTTGCCGTGTTGGTCCCAAATGTAAGAGGTGGCGACAAAATAGTTCAGTTTATCTCTTTTATTGGACCTACTTCTGTTGTTAAGAGTGTGCAATATTTCAGGCTGCACCATACCTGTCCTCAGGCATGTAGAAAGTCGGAACTGAAGACTGAGCAAATGGACAGGCATAGATAGCAGTTTCTTGGGAGTTAGCTGTTAAGAAAAAAAAGTCATTTGCGTTTCAGACATTTAAATATGATGGAAAATCAAGAGTCAAATGATAAACAATAAATGCAGGTTATGTTATATACACAATAGATATTGGCAAATATTCGGGAAGGGCAATAGGAAAAGAGGATGTAGGGACAAAAGATAGTTAGTATTTTGAAGCATTTAAATATATTAAAGGGAACACAGCAGGTATAGCTGTAAACAGCAGGCTGTCTGTTACACATTTCTGTAGTGGTTTATGAAGGCAAAATCTTTATTTAGTCCACTGTTTTTGGTACCAAATAGAGTTGTGAATTTTAGTTCCCAGGCCCGTCTTGTTCAAGGGGAAGTATGGCTTCCCTTTCAGAACAAGAACTCTGTCACTATTCGGGCAGATTTAAATATTTGCAAACCTAAGAGTCCCGTTCAGTCTTGTTCTCTCTAGGCAAGTCCCTTCAACCTTTCCTCATAGGATTTGTGTTCCAAACCTTTTATACTTTCCTTATGTGGTTGTGTTGCTTTGTTTCTGTCTTGGGCTGTACATGAGAATAACTCCAGACGTTGCTGTAAATGTAACAACCGCTAGCACACAAATAAAAAAGTCCATCTGACAAGTGCATGCCATGTGTGACAAGCTCCATGCAGCCCATGTTATCATCACTTGTGATGCTTGCTGTATGGTAGGAACTTGGGGACACGGCTATATTGGGTGTTTTTAAATGAACAAGGCTTGCGGGGTGGGTTGGGGTTGTGGCCGCTGAGGGTCACAGCTGCAGAGCGGTCACTCAGGTGGAGTGAGGAGGAGGGATTCTAACGGGTGGCTCCCAGCGTAGCTACTGTGGCAGCCACCTTGCACTCCCCCTGCCATGGACCATGGGGAAAGGGGGAAACATGTCAGGCTGGCCTTTGAAATTGACATGCCCCAGCCAGGAGAACTGGGGAATCGGGCTCCCTATTTCTTGCGTCCAGTTCCTGTGACTTGCAAAGGACTTCTCCGCCTGTCCACAGTTCCTATGAGTGGGGGAGACCTGTCTGCTGGCATGGCTGGCTGCCTCAGTTCATACGGACAGGGGATGCATGGGTGCCCACTGCCACGTCCTTTTTGGCTTGACCTGTATGGCGCACTCCAGATTTCTCGGCAGTGCACCGTGAGTGGCCATGAGTGGGGTCTGAGTGGCTCACAGGAGCGTGCTTCCCCCCCTCACCGCTTTTTAGACGGGGAGTCAGATGAGTGGCTCCTGGGTGGCCATGGGTGGCAGCATCTCATTTTAAAACACCCAGTATTGGGGGCAGTGGGGAGAACTGAGTGTAGAACGTTAACAGTACCCCAGATCCCAGTTGTGTGACTTTTCTACCAGACATGGGCTTGAGTGAAAGGACTGAGTTAATATTTTTAAGGCCTGGCATTTAATACAAGCACTTCTGGTTTTGTTAGGAAACCACCACAGTGAAATGCACTTTAGGGTAGCTGAGAGGATCATGGGAAGGTATGTAAAGTGTGATGCTGTTAACCATAAGAGGTTGTCTCTGGGTATTTTTAGACGTGACTGCTTTTCATCTGCCACCATTAACTCCTGACCAGGGAGAGAGTGCTCACCCCGGGCAGGAGTCTGCCCCACCATCGAACAAATGTTCCAGCAGCCGGGACTGGGGAAGGGGCAGGGGGCGCGAGTCCACATGGCCCTGCCCCCTGCGCTGCTCAGTGCGGCCCCGCCTCCTCCCTATGAGACCGCTGCGCCTGCCCAGAACTGCTCCAGCCAAAGGTTAGGTAGAGCAGGCCATAAGACATGATGGTCCACTCTGCCACGGTCTGGGGTAGGTTTTTCTGGACCGTGGCAGGGTTCAACACAGGATGTGCACTGGCGGGGAGCCCAGCGCACATCCCAGGTTAACTCTGCCATGGTCCGTGGTGTACTCTGCTCCCATCCATGGTTAATATCTGGCAGGCGGGAGCAGATGAGACACCACTGCCAGTGGCCATGCGGGGTAAGCATGGCCACTGGCGGTGGTCTCATGTCTGAAAATACGCTCTGTCTCTCACAACCTTTGCTCCTATGGGAGCCAATCAGCAGCGGTGGTCTGATTTTAATCAGTTCCTTCTATCTTTAAAGTGTTCTCAGTAACATGCTTGTATAATGTGACCATATTTCCTGTTGAACTCCAGTTTAACCCTTATTATTTCAAGGAATGCAGACAAGAGCTTTCAGGATTTCAGTTGCTGAAGATTTATTGGGATAAAAGCTCATAAATAAACAACAATTTTTGTACACAGGCTTCTGAGAAAAAATGGTGTTTTGGTGGGAGTTTGGGGTTTGTTCTTTTAACAATCACTTTCTCTTAGATTTTTTTTGGTGATACATTAACTCTAGAGTTTTCATTTTTGAAAGGCTTACTATATCAACATCCTTGCCTACATTCCTCATAATAACCCTAGACATTTTCTTAGAAAACTGTCACTGCTCTTGAGCATATGCAAAAGCAATAGGTCTTCCCTTTTATGCTGAATTGTCCTTTCCATGTATCCTGAATTCTATGTTTCAAGAGCACCTCCAAAACATATGCACTCAGATTGAGAAGCGAGTTAAGTTAAATCATGGATAATGTTGTGAATACATGAAAGTACAGGGTAGTTTGTGGAAATGGCTGTCTGCAGGCTTTGGACAGGGGTTTCCAAATGTTTTGCCTTTTTAGACTTAAAGATAATCATGTGACCCCCCAGACAGCAGCAAAGACCTGGAAAAGTATATTGCGGATGCAACTCAGTTTACAGACAGAACCCCCCCTTGGAGTCCTCCTGACCTATAGTTTGCAGACCTTTCCTCTGGATCCAGGAGGACTGCCATTAACTCAAGGATCACAATTTCTGCTGCTATCGGTCTGTTGTAATTGCGGTACTGGGCAAACTGAGTTTCCCCTCACTACCTTCTATTTAGGCATTTGAATGTTAGATATGTTGATAGTGAGCATGCTCACATGACCCTTTTCCCAGCCACAGCAACCCCTTTGTTCCTCCCTTTGACTATCTGACCATCCATCCACATTGTGTGTTTTCAGATGGACAGCAGCCCTGCCTATGCTCCGCCTCGTCCAGGAGCAGGCCGTCCATTTAAAGGCAGTCCCTCTGGGGGTGAGGTGGAGCCAGAGGCAGGGCGGGCTGTCCGTGCTCTGGGTCAGCTCTGCTGGCGGTGCTTTGGAATGTCCCGAAACACCACAAGTGGAGTGGGCTTCCCAAACCTGGAGTACTGGCTGGGGGTGGAGCAACAGTCCATCTACTTGGCAGATGTGTTGTTGCAGCTCCACTCCAGGTCAGTGGTTGCCCCGGCAATGCCATAGAGCTGTGGACAGTAGCTTGAGTGGCGGTCGATCCACCCGTAGCTCTATGGTGCAGGGAAGGGGGGAACCGCATGGGCGGACTGTGGGCTGCGGCAGCACCGGGTCCATTTAAACCCGGCAATGTCCAGGCTGCACACAGGGGATGCAGGGCTGTCCACTCCCAGATGAGGTCCAGGGTTGGTCCATCTAAAAACACCTATTTTCTCTTCTTTAGGGGCAGTTACCTTAATGTACCATTCCTCCCTGCCCCTTCTGCTACGGAGTTGCAGGTCATCATCAGGCAAGCAGTAACCCATCCCATTACCACCTGCACATAAATGCCAACCTGTGCCATCTGCAGTGCACATTGTAGGCCAGGGGTGGGGAATTTCCCCCCTCCCATGGCTGCTTTGAACATTAATACAGGTTCTGCAGGCCAGATAGGAGTTGGGGGTAGGGATGCTTAAGGGGTGTGCTCATGATGGAGGAAGAAAGAGAAGGGACCAGATTATGGATCTGTGCCATAGATTCATCAGTCCTTGAGGGCATGCCTTCATCTTTGCTTCCTTCCCCTAAGCTCACTCGTTAAGTTTTGTAGGGTAGGAACTGGATCTCTGGGGGGCTGAATAAGAAACCCTACAGACCAGATTTAGCCTAAGGGTCAGATGTTCACTTACCCTGCTGTAAGGGCTCATTCACATAACACCCTTCCTCACTTGTTCCTCCGTTTGCCTCATCTTGTAGTAATGCACCCCACGTATGCTGATTTCCCTTCATTTCAGTATCCTGCCTTTTTCATCAGGTGGCAGGGAACAAGGAAGCTTTGGGGAGTACAGATGTGGCAAGGATTTATACAACACTCAGAATGTGAATTTGCACTACCACCCACTCAAAGTGTGTGGTGCGAATGAACCTTTTTTGTTGGTCAGGGTGATTCAGGAAATCCACTCAGATTTTTTAAAAATAAACATTAGATATTAAATGACACATTCTCTGTTAACTTGGCTTTGTTTTAATTTGACATTTTAAAAGTGCATTTGGTTGAGCTTTAATTTCAAAGCAATGTGAAATGGCACAAAATTAACTTAAGAGTGGGCTAACACTTGTATTGCCTTTTTTAAGATTACACCATGAAGGTTTTTCTCTACTGTTTCCTCCCTTCCTTTTGCTTTTGAATGGCAAAGATCCACAGTTGAATTTATTGATGTAGCATCAGTAATACTAGTCACTTGGTATAGGAGCTTATCTTTAGTACTTTCCTTTCCAGAGCAACTTGTGTCAGTAGTGATGTGAATATGAGCACATGTGATAATGATATCCATGTGATAAATAAGATTTATTGCATGGTTCTGCAATTCATCATGCACCTTTGACCTCCTTACCTGCCCTTTGACCACTGATCCACCCCCAGGACTATGTAACATTCCTAGCCCCTGAGCAGCTTCTCTACAGCTGTCTTTCTTTCCTTTTAAAAAATTAACCTGTGGCTTCATCTTGAAACCCAGCAGGGATAGGAGCATGGATAGTTGCCAGTTCTTGCACTTTTATATCGAACCTTGTGAAGATATGCCCAGATGTAGAAATCATGACACTCCACTTTCACTTTTTAAGGAAAGCAAGCTACATAGCTATGAAGCAAAGCTGGAAAACACACGTAAAGTACATCTTAAAGGGGCAGAAACCAAAGTGCAAATAAAAAGAACCCAATTTACTTTTGTTTTAAATCTCATGATTTTTAGCCAGTCCCAATGTTTTGATGGTCATAGTTCATGGTTTTTTAACATTTGGGGTTGACAACCCTAACTGGGAACCTTTATTTGTCTAAGGGGGGGGGGGGGATTTTAAAATGGCTCTTCACCCCACCCCACCCCCAAATTTTTACATGGAGAAATGTTAACCTATATTATTGAAAATTCTCATATTTCATATTTGTGCATTACTTCAGTGCCAAAACAGAAGCACTAACTGAGACAGCAATGAGGAGAAATTTACAGACCTCGGGTAAAGGGCTGCAAGGTGTGGGCTGCAGGGTTATATTAGTTTGGCACAGAGGTGAGGAAGGAATGCTAAGACCGGATGCACAGCTGAGTGGATGTTCAAGTAAGGGAGGGGAGAGCCTGAGTTATGCATCCAGCTCTACCCTTGAATGTGCCTACCCCAGAGAATGCTCCTGCAGTGCTTAAGGGCAGGGGCTGGAGTCACATCACGCACCAGATGCAGGAAATTGGATAGGGAGCAAAGTACCAGCCAAGGTCAGACTTGAGCCAGGACTTTCTAACCCCTACTTTGTACCATTGAAAAGAGAAGACACATGACTTTCCAGTGGGAGAGACAACTATGAGGGAAATGTTGTGACATATTAACATATAGCAAAACTGTGTAGGTCATTATCCGAGGCCTTTCTGAGACTGAGAGGTTGTGACTTGCCCAAGACCACCCATTGAGTTCATTGGCTAGAGTGATATTTGAACCTTGGTCTCCCAGGTCCAAGTCCAGCACCTTTATGCAGCACACCGGCTCTCTCCTGTTCCTTGTTACCCAAATCCACAGTGGCTGTGATCCACAAACCTTGTGAATTGCAACCAGTGTGTTCCTCAGGTGTTGCATATATTTTTGTTAGTTGTATTGTATATGGCTAGGGCTACGAATTTGTCATGGAAATTTTCTTTAAAAGTCATGGGTTGGTCATGGCAGGAATGAGAAAAAGTCACGGAAAACTCATGGGTAAATTTTAAAAAAACTTTGATTCAATATTGTATTTTGTAACACCCCCCCCCCCCCCCCCAGATTGTAAGTCCAGGGATTAGACTGTAACCCCCCAAGCACAGATTGTAACCCCCCAGCACAGAATAGAAGAAGGAGGGGGGGGAAATCCACCCTTTAGATTGTAAACCTAGGATTGTAAAGCCCTTTGAAAGCCCCAGGCTTCGATTGTAAGTCCAAACGGGATAAAGGCAGAGGAAATGCTGCTGTCTCCTGGGCGCCTCTTGAAGCTCTGACAATGGTAACGTTCTCTGTCTCTGATCCCGCCGCCACGCCATGCCATGCTGCCACTTGACCACGTCCAAAGCTCCATCCTCCACAAGAAACAACACTGAGGCGGGGTTTGGAACTCCAGGGAGATACCATGGATCTTCTTAGCACCATTGAGCATGCTCTTCTCTCCAGCTTCTTGCCGGCTCTGCTCTTCAGTTTGGGGGAAATCTCGAAAAACCTGGAGAAAATCACAGAAGTCATAGGAAGATCTCAAAAGTCATGAAGGGGGGCAAAAGTCGCTAAAAACGTGACTTTTTTCACCACTGTGACAAATTCTTAGCCCTACATATGACTAGTAGTGCTTTAGAAATGATTAGTAGTAGTATTACTTCCCTGCTCCCCTAAGCACCTTCGTCCCTTCTCACTTGCTGCCCCCCATGCCTGGAACTCCCTCCCTGTCCACATCCGCCTTGCCCCCTCCCTTCATACCTTCAAATCTCTCCTTAAAACTCACCTCTTTCGCTCTGCTCTGTCTGACTCTTTATCCTGCTGAGCCACTATTTCCTATACCTACCGTCTGTTTACCCTTATCCTTGCCACATGGACCTGCCTGCTGTGATTCTCATCATAACCAAGCCAAGTACGTGCACCTGAGACCTCGCATCTTCATGAATGTTAGACCCCTTGTCTCTCCCTCTGTTCCCCTTCCTATGTCTCTCCCCCAGCTCCTGTCTCTCAGATTGTAAGCCCTAGGGGCAGGGACCATGTCTATTTTATTACTTTGTAAAGTGCCAGGTACACTGCTGGCGCTATATAAATGTTTGTTAATAATAATAATAATAATAATAATTAATAATAATAATATTGCAAGTTGTGGTTCCTTCCTACCACTAAGAATTTCCAATCTAAGCAAGATGACAACAGCCTACGTAGGAGTACGTTTTGATATGTGGTGTGGTGAAAGGGTATATTGTTACTCCTACGTGTTGAGCTGCATAACTCATTCATGGCTGCTTGTGAGTAATGCAGCAAAACCTAAACACATGCCCATAAAGCCTTTGTACTGTATCGTATCATAATAGATTTCTTATATATCCTGTGGGCAGGAGGGGCGGGATATACATTTTAAATAAATAAATAAATGTAGTGCAGAATATGATAGTGATTTGAAGCTGCTGTTCCATGGTTCACTTGCTTGCTCAGGTTACAAATCTTTCCTTCCTAGATTTAGGTTAGTACGCAGGTGACGTAGCTTTGTGCACATGCACCATGTCCTTTCCTACACTGGGTGTTTGTTTAAAAAATACTGCTGTTCTTACAAATACCTACTGGCTGTGTACAGCAAGATTTTTTTCCCCACAACTCAGCCAAATCTAAGCTGAATTTCAAATTTCTCCTCTCAGCTACAAGACATGTTTGAAGTGTGCATATATATTTATATAATACAAACTTGTGAAATTGCATTTTTCATGAATAAGCAACATATTGTGTATTTTGTGATAAAGACAATGCCACTGTATAATTATTGAAGTAAGCAAATTCGCTGCCAAATTCATGAAGTCAGCAAATCCTCTGTTGTTTGTGAAATAGGCACATGCTAATTCATTCATTAAGTAAGAGAATGTGCTCATTTATGAATTAGGCAGTGCTGTTGCTTATATCATGAATTGGGTGGCAGTGTTGCCTATTTGATGAACTATGCAGTATTTTGCTTATTTCACAAATTAATTTCACAAATTTAGTGCAACATCTGTATACATATTTAATAATGGAAAGGATTCTTCCTGTATTTGTTGCCTTCAAAATTTGAGAGGCAATGTGATACAGTGGCTAGGACAATGGACTTGGGGATTGAAAGCCTAGGGTTTCATTTACATTTTGATAGTTGATGAGCTATGGAACCTTGGACAAGTCTCTTCACCTCTTCCAACCGTTCTGGGACTGTCTGCACAATGGGACTCTGATCTTAATTGGGCTGGCTTGTGTAGGTGCTGCTGTCGTACTGTCTGGGTCATTTTTGCTCAGATTAGGAAGATAATCAGACCTGAGAAATTAAAACCATAAGGTTAAGTTATGGACAACTAAGAAAAGGAGCTTTGACAAAAACATTTCGACAGGTGTCACTAACTGTCAACAGCTTTAGGTAAAATTTAGTTAAGACTGCGGTGTTTTAGAAAGATACTTTTCCAGTAAACCCTATGCAATGAAGTGTGATCTTGATGAAAAGCATTTGATTCTATTTTGGGGGTGTAGATCTTGTTAAAAATGGCTCCAAATAACTAACCAGTAAAGACTAGTGGGAAAGGTGCTGGAGTTGGACTGGAGAGTTCAAATTTGAGCTTAGCCATGAACTCACTGGGTAACTTTGGGCAAGTCCTATGGGTGTTTTTAAATGAGCAGGATGATGGAGGGGGGCGTGATGTGGCCACCAAGTGACACTTCAAACGAGTGGCTCCCAAAATGGCTATACCGGCCTAGGAAGTGGCCACAATGCATTTGGGTGGCCCTGCACAGAGTGCTCTGGATTCCCTGGCATTGCTCCATGTGTGGCCATGAGTGGGTGATCCATGGCTCACGGGAGCGCACATCCAGCTGCTCCACCTTCAGATGGGCAGTCAGATCCGTGGCTCATGGGTGGCCTTGCGGGGTAACTTCTCATTTGAAAATACCCTCCATCTCTCGGCCTCAGTTTCCCACTAGTAAAATGGGGCTAATAGTGGCCTGCATCACTGGGTTGTGAGGGTCAACTAGATAAAAATTGTAAAACACTGTGAACACTGAAGGACAGAAAGAATAATAGTAAGCCTGTAGATGTGTGTGACTTGATTCTGTGGTGGTCCAGTCCTGCCTCTATGGCTGTTATAATATACTTAGTTAGAACTAGGTGAAGGGGGAAAGGTAGCTCTGGCTGTACTCATCATATTCAATTCATTCATGAGTGACTGCTGACTCATATTGCAACTGTAGCGACTATAGAAAGCAGCAAGTTTTTACAAAGGGTGTGTGTGGATTTTGTGAAATGATTCACATCCACGAAGAGTGAGAGGAGAAGCAAGCGTCCCAGGTTGCCTGCTCAGAATTGAATCCTTTCTTGAGCTCCGTCCTTTCCATGAGACCCAGGGAGAGATGCCTTGCAGTTTTCTAAGCAATTCTTTGGGTGTTTTTAAATGAGCAAGGCGCGGGTGGGTTCTATGGTGACCAAGTAACACAGCTGCGGAGCAGCCTCTCAGGTGGAGTGAGTGGGGAGGGGGATTCTAACAGGTGGCCCCCAGCGTGGCTACCGTGGCAACCATCTTGCACTCCCCCTGCCATGGACCAGAGGTAGGAGGAAGTGTGCCAGGCTGGCCTTTGACGTGTCCCAGCCATAAACACTGTGGGGTTCGGCTCCCCAGCACTCAAGACCAGTTCCTGTGACTTGCAAAGGCTGTGTCCCCAGCCCACAGTGCTTATGAAGAGGGGACCTGTCTGCTGGTGTGGGTGGCTGTCCCAGTTCATATGGGATGGGGATGCATGGGTGCCCATTGCCACACACTTATTTGGCTTGCCCCGCACAGCACATTCTGGATTACTTGGCAGTGCCCTGTGAGTGGCCATGAGTGGGGTGCTGAGTGGCTCATGGGACCGCACATCCCCCCCCACACCACCTTCTGATGGGCAGTCGGATGAGTGGCTCCTGGGTGGCCATACATGGTAGTATCTCGTTTAAAAACACCCTTGATGGCATGCAGCAGGTAGTGGATTGGAGTAAAACTGGCGCTCTGCAGGAAAAGGCAGCAGAACGTGGCTTGTAAAACTGGTCAAATCTGAATGTTGGACTTGAAATTGAAATTTGGAACTTGTAGTTTTCAGTAGCTGTCTGTTTTGATTTAGAATATAGAGGCAAAGTAGTGCAGTGTTATCCTTTATTGGACCAACTGCAGTTGGTGGAGGCATGCAAGCTTTCAGACCTCATGGAGTCCTTCGTCAGGCAGGTTTGAGGTTACAAAATGAAGAAACCAAGCCAAAGCAGAAGTATATACAGTGCTAGGGGATGTGCCCATAGAGCTCAGAGGGAGGGGAGAGGAAGAGAAGACTGAAGTGGGGAGGAGATGACAGTACAAAAGGAGAATGCAACTATGTAGTAACTGTAGATAGTAAATAAAGTTACCTGTAACTGAGACAGTGATAGGATATACAGATTACTGAATGGCAGAGAAACCTATGTACAAAATAGAGGGAATAGTACTTAGAGGAAGGGGGGAAGTAGCAATTCAAAAAGGGGGAACACAACAAAGTAAATATTAAGTTACTGTAACAGTGGACAGATACAATTTAAAAATGTCTGTAGTTGTTTGTGAATCCTATGTCCAAATTTAGTCCATTATTTTTAGTATTTAGTAAAGCTATGAATTTTTGCTCCCAAGCTCGCCTTTTAAAGGTGTCGCATAGGTTGCCTTTTAAAATTAGGACCGAGGGATCCTCAATAGAGTGGTCACTTTGGGAGAAATGAATGCCAACAGTAGGATCTGTGTTCTTGTCCATGATCTTTTCTCTGTACGAGGTCATGCATTTGTGCAAAGATTGGTGGGTTTCACCAGCATAGTTTCCACGCGTGCATTTGGTTCACTGAAAGAGGTATGATTCCCCAGACTCACTGAATGAGCCCTAGACCACGCTGTAGTAATCTCTTGCCTTGACTTCTGTAACTTCCTCCTTACTGGTCTCCCCTGCTCTGATCTCGCCCCCCTCATCTTCATTCTCAACAGTCTCCTGACAAAGTCATCCACCTTGCTTGTCGCTTTGACCACATTCAGCCCCTCCTCTCTGCCCTACACTGGCTCCCTCTACAGGAATGCATTCATCACAAGCTACTGGTCTTCACCTTCAAGGCTCTTCATGGCCTTGCTCCCCCATATCTCTCTGCTTTTGTATCCCACCACGTTTCTGCCCGGGAGCTTTGTTTCTCCTGTGCTCCCACCTGTACCTGCTTACAACTTCCCTGCTCCTCTAAATGTCTTCAGCCCTTCTCTCTTGCTGCCCTCCAGGCCTAAAATTCCCTCCGTGGATACATTCATTCTACTCCCTCCCTCCCAACTTTCAAATCCCTCCTGAATGCCTACCTCTTCCATCAGGCTTTCCTTGGCTAGTCATGAGTGAAATTGTGTCCTCCCTCCCTCAGCATCTTCCCTGTTAACCACGTTCACCTGCATCTTCTCTCACTCATGAATGTATCCTTGTCTCTCCTGATGTTCACCTCTCCCTCATCTTCCCCTTCCTTGTCTCTTAGATTGTAAGCCCTTTGGAGTAGGAACCTGTCTGTAACTACTGACTGTCCGTGAAGGTACATTGCTAGCACTATATAAATAATAATCATAATAGTAATTCCATATTTCTAGATTTGCAGTTAGAGGTTCCTTGTATTCTGAAAAGATTTCCATGGGATGTCTGGATGTTATTCACAGTCGAGATGTGAAAACTTGTTTTACATTTCTTGTTCTTGCAAGAACTTGTTCCTGTGGACTTGTGGGTATTCTTGGTGGTGAGGAGATTGCTCCAGATAATGAGCTGCAAGAGATTGGGAGATTGTTTGAAAGCCAGAAGGGGTGGTTCAAGAAAGATCTCTTTCAGGGTTTGGACCTCATCCAGTATGGGCTGGAGATCTTTGATGATTTTGTGTATGGGATCCAGTTTGGAATGGTAGATGACAACTAAAGGTGTACAGTTGGATGGTTCCTTCTTTTTGTATTGTTGCAGGTTCTCTCAGGGTATTTGGCATTGATTATACAGTCCACTTCTCTGATAGGGTGTCCTTGTTTGGCAAAAGCAGTTTTTACTGTGGCAAGGTGAGCGTTGCGGGACTTCTGACTGGAGCAGATTCTGTGGTATATGAGGGCTTGGCTATGGATGACTGATTTCTTGGTGTGTCTAGGGTGGTTACTGGATCTGTGGAGATAAGTATGGTGGTTTGTGGTTTGTATATTGTTGTTGGTAGAGTTCCATTGTTTATGCTGATTGTGATGTCCAGGAAATAGACCTTGTTGTAGAAATGTTCCATATTAAGTTTAATTGAGGGGTGATGTTCGTTGAAGTTTTGATGAAAATAGTGTTTGTGTGGACAGTGAAGTTGTGTGTAAGGATGAAGTGGATAAGTTTCCCGGTGTGCTTGGGGTATATCTGTGTTCCCTGTAGTCCAGGAGGATTTGAGGCATGTTGTAATACCATTGGCGTGTGGGATATTGGTGTATAATGAGGTGACATCCATGGTTGCCAGGATTGTATTTTGTGGGAGGCTGTTTATGTTACAAAGGTTGCAGAGGAAGTCAGTGGTGTCGTGAATGAAATTTCGTAACCAGTTTTAATGGTGTGTGTAGATTAACCTGTTCTCGTCATATAATTATTGCAGTCCACACGTTTACCTTATTTATTTATTTTATTTTATTAACATTTTTACCTCACCCTTCCCCAAAGGCCTTACTTCAGGGTGGCAAAAGTGTGGTTTGAGAACTGCATGCAGCTCTTGAGCAGTTCAAATACTGAAGAGTGCACACCTTTTTCTTTATTTTTATCTTTATTTTTTATATAGCGCTCCCCTGCTGTGACACTCGGAGCGCTTTACATACAGCAATTTAACAGAACTTTTAATCCTCACACCCCTGTGAGGTAGGTTAGGCTGAGAGAATAATGCCACTGGCCCAAGGTCACCCAGTGAGTTACTGGCTAAGGCAAGACTAGGACTGTCACGGAGAAACATAGGGTCACACACGTGTAACACGGGACTACATGTAGACTACAGGTCTGGTAAATATGCAATGCAAAAGGGCCCACACGTATGTAAGGTTACAGTTGAGAGCTGTAGAACCCAAATTAGGGCTCTGGTCACTAGCCTACAGGAAATACAAAGAGATAACAAGATGTGTTTTGAGAAACACTTGACAGACAGCCCTGTTGATATGTAAATTTACTTCCATGTTTGCCTGGGTTGACTACGTGACCTGATACAGGAGTCCCCAAAGGCGGGAAGTCCGAGACAAAGGAAGCTAAAGACTATTTAAATGAGCCAGTAAGGCACAGAGGGAGATTCTTGCAAAGCTTCTTCCAGAGAACATCTACATGTGAAAGCCAGCCTGGCAACGGCAGGCTGGAGGAACATGAACTGAGAGACAGGATTTGCTCTCTAAGCCAGTGCCCAGTCATTTACCTTTATGACTGAGAAACCAGAACTTCTAGACCTTGCTAGGGTAAGATTAATTTAGGAATTCAACCAGTATAAGTTAGGAATGCGTTATGTTTACTTTTCATTTCTAGTAACCACTCTGTATCAACTATCTTGTTTATGTAATCAATAAACTTACTTCTTATCTTTATGAAGAAGTGGCGGTGTCTAATATTGGAACACAAGTGAGCTACAAGAGCCCCCAAGCTCTTGTGAACCCAGAGAGTAAAGAGCCTGTAAACGGGAAGGATCTGGCCCTTGTGTGGCAAAGGAGTTTCATTGTGGCACACTTGAATTAGCTAGAGAGAGAAACTGATTCAAGAGAACTGTGCACAAGGGAAACTGAGTCACTCAAACCCGGTAAAGTGGGGGTGCAGACCCCCAAACCCGTGACAAGGACCCTTCCCCCTCTCCCCCCGTATTGCGCACCTAGGCCACATTCACACCTGATGCTGCGACGCTGTAAAAAATAACACGAGGCAAAGACGCAGAAGCGGGGAGAAGCCCGATGCCGGAAGTAGCACCGATGTGAACAGCGTTCTGCCGCAGCTTTACCTCAAGCATGACGGAGCACAAAATCCAGCCCTGGCATGTGCGAGTAAAGCCCCGGCAGAAGCCCATTTTCACCGGCGCTCCTTCTAGCTCCTCCCTGCTGCTGCATCTTTGCCTCGCGTCATTTTTACAGCGCTGCAGTATCAGGTGTGAATGTGGCCTTAACTATTACACCACTATTACTCTCCTTGTTGAGTAATTACCCAGGAGGAGGTGGGTAGTTAATAACTGTGTGAACAATCATATTACGTGTTAAACGTCCTAACACTTTTTAACACTCTGCCTTTTCCTGTGCACAGGATCACTTCTATCTGAGGGTAACCTATCCTGAAGTATACACTCCGCTTTAATTAGGAGTACGCACCCCCAGAAGGAATCACCCTTATTTCACTTTAAGTGCTGTTTTTGTGTGTGAACAAAAGCATAATTAAAATTAGGGAATAACTAACTTCAGACTTTCCGAGTGTTTGTTGAGCCAAGCCCTCTATGGGTGAAAAAAGATGTAAGAACATAAGAAGTGCCATACTGGGTCAGACCAATGGTCCATCTAGACCAGCATCCTGTTTCCGACAGTGGCCAATCACGGTGGCTTCG
This sequence comes from Sphenodon punctatus, assembly GCA_003113815.1. NCBI lineage: Eukaryota > Metazoa > Chordata > Lepidosauria > Sphenodontia > Sphenodontidae > Sphenodon > Sphenodon punctatus. Next base: position 2,070,997 of record QEPC01010227.1, read on the forward strand.
GAGAAGCACCCAACAGGTCACAATGGAGGATCCATTCCCTGTTGTTTTCCCCCAGTTCCCATCATGTTCCCTGATCCTCTCTGGCTAATAGCTGCTAATGGACCTATCTTCCAGAAACTTGTCCAAACCTCTTTTAAACTCAGCTATAGTACTGGCCCTTACCACAGCCTCTGGCAGTAGATTCCACAACCCAATTATACACTGAGTGAAAAAATATTTTCTTTTATTTGTTTTA
>QEPC01010227.1:2071776-2128572 GCA_003113815.1 Sphenodon punctatus
ATGGGGTCAATTTGAACCACGCTTCCCGGGCTAGCCGGGGGAAGGTCCCGGGAAGCGTGGTCAAATGGACCGCGGGCCGTGGCCAACAAAAAGTAACGTCTGGCCGCGTGCCACGGCCCGGGATCCCCGGCGGGATCCCGGGCCGTGGCACGATCGGCCAGACGCGGCGGCCGCATTGGCCCCGCCGCCCGCCCGTCTCCTCGGAGGGCGGGCGGCGGGGTGCGTGGAGGGGGCGGGGCCGTGCAGCCGCACGTTGCGCCGCGCGGCCCCGGCCCCTCCCACTTTCCCCGCCGCGATCCCCCCGGCACGTCTGTTGGGCCGTGCAGGGGTGACCCCGGCTTGGAACGAAGACGTTGGTTCCGGTACGGGGCCAAAGGGCCCCGTATCGTCTGAAAGTACCCGTGGAGTTAGCATCATGTCTGTTTTCACCCTATGAATGTTAATCTGTTAGAGCCCAAGTTAAAATAGTCATGACACGCTGGGACAAATTGACTGCAGCATGCGAAAGGAAAATAACTGCATCCATCCAAATTGAAGCCAGTGGGAGTCTTTGCATTGTCTTAAACAGCAATTAGATCTAGCCCTGATTATAGTTCAGTTAGATTGTAGGCCATAGCAATGATGGGAGCGGCCTCTGTGTGTTTTTCTTGGATAGTCCTTTCCTGAAAGGCTGGCAAACTGTTCTAGAAAGGCAGTCAAGATAAGTCTCTGCTTTGAAACCAACAAGGAAACAGTATTATTTGCTCAAATTATTAAGGTAAAAGATTTTGTGAAAATGCCCAATATTATTGTGTATCTAGCCACGTAAGGGGTTGGCAAGTACTATGTAATGGTGAGCATATAACATTGGAGAGTATTTGCTTTCTTATTCAAACGTTCCTCAGATTCTGGGATTGGAATACCTTTCGCTCATAACTAAGGTGTGTGCTTGGGGGGGGCCGGGGTGTGTGCACAGCGCAACATACCCTGGAACAAAGTGTACTCGTAGTCAATTTCCCCCTGCACTCAGTACGTAGCTATTGAAGCCAAATGAGACCAGGATTCGTACTTGAGATGCACAAGTTCCAAGTCCAGCATATCATCCACTGGACCACTCTGGCTTCCACCTTCTAGGAATGGCTTGATGGATTTTGGGCTGTTTGAACCGAGTCAGTTGTATTTTACTTATTTATTTATTTATTTATTTATTTTAAAAATTTGTTGCCCCACCCCTCCTGCCACAGGCAGTTCGGGGCAGCTTACAATTATTAAAAACAATTAGAATAAAATATCATAAAAGGAGGGGAAAATAACAGGGTATAAGGAACAGGGTCACTAAACTTGCTAATAATACAGTGATGTATATACACACTGGCTCCATTGCCTGAGATGCCATTTTCAAACTGTTGAAAACAGAAGACGTTAGGAAAATGAGACTCTTCATGCCCAATGCTGTGTGAAGTTAAAGGTTTGCGTATTCTTTAACGTCTTCTTTAGACTTCCTCAATTTAACAGACAATTGTCTAGGTCACAGTTTCCCAGACAGTGGGTTGTGACCATAAGTAAGGTTCTGCTGTCAATAGATTTGATATACATTCCGTGTCCTTGCTGCTGTCTGAGGTCATGGGATTACATTTAAATCTCAAAATTGGGTCAAAGAAGCAAAAAGTTTGAGAACTCTTTGTGTAGGACTTCATATTGTCTTGTAGGGCTAAACCAAAACAGTGTATTTGTGAATATTGTGCACTTTTCCAGAAAGTCCTCCAAATATCCCAATAGCATCCTCACCCAGAACAATAATTTACATATTCGCTCTTCTGAATATTTGTTCAGGTTTTTTCCTTGTTTGTTTATTTCAGTATTTTGTTCTGGTGGTTTTGTTTATTTCTTTGATTTCAAAATTTTATTTAGGTTATTTTGGCCATTTTGGTGTTTTTAGTTATTGTTCCATCACTATTCGTGCTACTGTGCATGTACAAGAACCTAAATAAAGTAACCAAAATTGCCAAACCAAAATGTTCAGAATGGATATCCAATGAAACAGGAATGAATACTGGCCATTCTTGATTTCGTTGGAACCAAATGGTTTGCAGGGATTGTGGTGGCTCATGGAGAAGGTGGGAAGGAGGGATGGATGCAGGCAGTGAGCTCTGCCCCACTTCTTCAGGCATTGGGACTTACTTGGCTGTTTTCTGCCTTAGCCTTGGACTACTCAACCTGCCCTGTTGGCCAATGAGGTGGCCATAAGGTTGGAGCCAGAGTTCAGCCAGTCCTGCGGAGGAGTGGAAACTTGTGTGGCCTACATTGTGTTGACCTAATGGAAACCAACCACTGAAAAGAGTTCTGCCATCAGTTCCTTGGGGAAGTAAGAGGTGGCAGTTTGATGTCTGGAGCACTAGGGGCCTTGGCTAGCAGCTGGTTGATGGGGCAAGGAAGGAATTTTAACCATCCCCCTCAGATAAGCCTGGGAGGGTCTGACCTTTTTGCTTTCCCTGTAGGGCCCTCCTGGGGCTTTTAGGTATGGTTCAGTACACTGATGTGCATTGTTTATTTGTCACCATTTGGAGGGACTGACCCAAAAATGGTAGTCCCAAGGGCACAGCTCAGGCCTCTTAGGGAGCCCTTACCAAAATTGACCACTGTTCAGGGCTTCAGGGCTCAATGGATATAGTGGCAGGTTGTGACAAGTAGAAGGGGGCAGATGGGTTAGACAGTGGGAGGAGGGACAGCCCTTATGTGGCTGGAAGGGGAAGAGCTTTGGGACAGCCTTCCAGTTTGTACCAGACTCCTGCAACTGGGGTTGGATGTTCCGCTAGGTGCTTAAACAGAGCTGCAGCTAGTTTTGATCCACCAGTTTATGTGCTGTGAGGATCACAACCCCGTTATCCAGTCATACGTTTTGTCCAGATTAGAGAGGTGTCTGGAAACAGGAGAGTTCTGCTATAACAGGAAATGGAGTGAGTTTGAGGCTTGCAAGGGTCTAAGGGTGAAAATAAATGAGACTATAGCCCACATTAGCACCCATCAGATGTTAGCCTGCACCCTCCATGCAACCCCCACTCACTCCACACTCATGGTGTTGTCCAAGACATCGCAGGCCCATCCTGTGGGCCACTGTATGCGAATGCACACCCATGTTGCCGCATCTCATGAATTAGTTTTGTCTGCAGCCTTGCCTGCATCCAGGTCTGCCAGCACCATAGAGTCACGCCTAGCACAGCTGCTAGAGGTGGATGATTGTGCTGCTGACAGGAGGCTGTGAGAACAGAGAGCGTGGGAGTGAGAGAGCTTTGATGGAAAAGGAAGTTGCAGCCAGAGAAGAATTCTTCCCTGGTCATGACCCCCACCCCTCACCTTTCCATCAGAAGTAGAGCTCACGTGCTTGGGCAGCTGCCAGAGGAGAGAGCGGAGGTCCAGGAAGGACCTTCATAGGATATGTGTCCGCACTTCTCTCACCGTTTGAGTAAGCAACCGAGGGGCGTGAGATAGGGTCAAGGGTCCCCTGGAGGACCCATGGAGCTCCTACACTCCCCCTTGGTTCCTTTCCCAAATGGAGAGGGGGGTGCAGGCTCAGATCCTCTGAAGAAGGTCCTTCCTGCACCCCACAACCACCATTTCTCCTCTTGCAGCCGCCTCTCAGCTGAGAGAGTGAGATTGCTCTCTCTCCTTGCAGCCACCTGAAGCATGAGAGCGCTGCTTCTGATGGAAAGGGATGGGGGCATCATGGCCAGGTAAGAAGTCTTATCTGTCTGTGATTCCTTCCCCTTTTCCATCAGAGCCAAGGCTGGGGAGAGGGAAACGCTGAGTGGCGTCAGCAGTGGCAGCTAGCACCAGCCCATGAAATGTGGGCAGGAGACTGCCCATTTGTTAGTTCTACATGCTAAAAAAATGTGAATGGGGACTGAGACCGAACATGGACTCCAGCAGACTATTGTCTCTTTTGATTTCACCCTGCATAAAGGGGTTTCTACTGCACTCTGCAAATTCAAGGTCTGCGTTGGAAACAAATCGTTTTGGAAGAACTAGAGCAGCTTGAACACAATCAGAGGCATCTCTATGATGATTGCCAATACTGGAAATAGTATCTAAGCCAAGCAGAGTGACTGTTACAGAAATGTCAGAGAACTATAATCAAAGCTGCTCTATTGAAAGCATTTTAAAGTTCTGTGGTTAGCTTTCTGACATCAGGAAATGCCAAACAGAGACTGCAGAGGCTTGTGGCCAGAGCAGAGAAGAGAAGTTGGCAACGGGAAGTAGGCTGCAAGAGTGAAGTGGTTCTGTGATTTGAGTGGGCAAGTTGAGTTCAGAAGAGAAAACAGTAGGAGAAAGAGAATGGAAAGAAATTTGGTAACCAACTGAATTGCATTGGCTGTTCATTGAACTGGTCTTTCAGTGGCATTCTAGATAATCCACTTCAATAGTTGATTGCCAGTTGTTAGCTTGGCTTCCTGTGCAAAATAGAAGTTTTTTGCGATGGCTATATGTATGTGTTTATGTGTGTATTTATATCCTCTTCCCTCTAAATTATTTTTGATCCCCCCAGGCCAATGTACAAGCCATCAACGGGCCTTTTTCAAATGCGCCGCAATGGGGGGGGGATGGGTGTGCACCCGCGGTGGGTGGAGTTGGGTGTGCGGCTGTTCCCACGGGCACACACCCATCTCCATGCACGGAACAACTGGCATTGGAGACCATTGCTCCATGCGTGGGTGATGGGTGGAGCGCGGGAGCGTACACGTACCTCCAGCTACTTTGGGGGCTGTTCCCACGGACACCCCCCTGCTGCGGGCAGCATTCGCATGGGTGCCTTTCCACCATAGACCCTTGAAAAGGGTCTATGGTGTCAGTGAGACTCTGTCAACCTAGGTTCTTTATGCCCTCAGTTGGTGAGCACAGCCTACTGGGGAAACAAATATTCAAAGTGAATGTATTATCTGCCAAATTTGGTTGGTTCAAACCAAATCTGATGGAGCTGATATTTGTCCCACTTCATTTTGCTTATTCATTCATTTGGTTATTCAGCTACTTTGTTTTTTGTCTGTCTGTCATCTTTATTCAAATGTATATGCCACTCTTCATGTTAAGGCTCAGGGTGTGACTTACAACCAATAAAAACATCTAAACAAATCTCCTTAACTCCCCAACAACCCTTTCCCTGTCACTCCATCTCACCCAACCCTATCCCTGCCTGCCAAACGCTTAGCCAAACACAAAAATCTTGCATTGTTTCTGGAAGATGAGCAGGCTTGTGCTTAGATAAACCTCCAAGGGGAGGGAGTTGCATAATCATGGGGCAGGCACTGAGAACACCTTTCTGCATCTCCTTGTTGTCGAAACTTCATGGGCAAATGGTATCTCTGAGAGGACGCTCCTGGCTGACCTCAGAAGCTGCAACGGGACATGAGGGAAGAGGTGGTCTTTCAGGTATTTGCGGCCCAAGACATTTAGGGCTTTATAGGTCAAAACCAGCACCTTGAATTGTGCCTGGAAAGCGATTGGCAGCCAGTGCAGACTCTGGAACACTGGTGTAATGTGTTCCTGGTGACCTGCCCCAGACAGAAGATGGTGCTAAATAGAACAAAATGATGAACAACTAAATGACTATCCATTTCCAGATGCAGATGCTATTTGATAGCTATCCAAATAGGTGAATAATATCTGTGAATATGAATGCAGGCTTTGCCACTCATTTCACCTCTAGCACTGCCTTTTCTGTAGCTGATCCTAAGCTGTGAAACTCTTTTGCCTTTAGAGGTTCAAACTGTGCTGAGAGAGTTTGATATTGGTCAGGAAATGCTATAGAACCTTCTATTTTTTGTAAAGTCTTCCTTTGAATACTCCTATTTTTCTGTCTTCTCTCCCTTTTTAAGGTATGCCCTTGTTTGCTGGTTATGTTGTTTAAGCTCTTGCTTGCTATTGACCTGGATGTTAGCCTCAGGAAGTATGTTTTTGTGTACTTTGAAGTGCTTTGAAGTCATCTCGAGGGTGAAAATCACATCTAAGTCTGCAATCCACTAATGCCTTTCTCTGGAGAAGCCCTGCTCTGGAGTAAGTGGTTGGTGGATTGCTTTCTAAGCTGTTAAACGAAATGAATAATAAATTTGGTACCGGGGCAGAAGGCCCCAAGAAATCCAAAATTCTTGAAGCATTTTTCAGAGACAATGTAAGGCCTTTTTATTTGGCCAGGCCTTTGGCAGGTAGGAATAGGACTTTGGGGGGGGGGGGGGGGCAGCTTTTGTAGAGGTTTTTTAGCATGATTTATTTATATCTTTTAAATCTTTTTATATGAAAAAACATGTTTTTCAAATGTTATCTGACCTGAGCCTTTGAGGAAGTGTGTAATATAAATTTAAATAAAAATTCCATAACAAATAGGAGCTCCCATTGATTATATTAAGCATCAGTCTCCCTCTCCTCTTTACCCTCTTAGGAGACCAGGCGTCATTAGTTTGGGTGCACTGAACTGCTGATATTACTAGTAACCTATGCTAATTTATCCCATAAATATATTTTATGGGCTGGGTCCTGTATTGGCAGGGAGTGGCCTATGGTTTTCTTTTGAACTTCAGCTTCCATGATTTGTGAAATTTCAGCATAGTTTATTCCCAGCCTGGAACACAGGAAGCCTGGGAGTTCGTATCTGTCAGCACCCTGTCTTTGGTCAGCGAGTTAGTGCCGGGCTTGTACAACACAGAGTTCTGTTGGCACTAACTGTTTGATTGTCTTTGCTGCTGTGCAGGAGTGCGAGACACTTCTCACTTCATCACGTCAAGCTGAAAAGGCACCCCCCCCACACACACAGTACATCTGGTTACCATGGTGTCCGGCCCCGCCCACAGCTACTTCTGTACAGTACACATTTCTTCTGAGCCAGCATTCTTGACCAAGCAGGCAAAGAAACGAAACAAAAAAAAATTTGCTGAAGATCACATTGTTGGATCATAAACAACTTCAAATTCAGTAGCACCCGTCTGCAATAAATGCTATAGGATATGATTCTGACTCCACTGAATCCAGTGACAAAGCGTCTATTGATTTTAATAGAGTAAGGATCGCTTCCATAGTATATTAAAACAGTTCTTCCAAATTGTGCATTGAAATATGGCAGTTGCTGTATTTTTTATTTTAATTTTTTTGTTAAATCTTATATATGAACTTGGGATGTGACTCTGGGCAAATTTCAGATTCGGTTTTTGAATTTTGGTTATTGGTTCAATTTCGGATTAGGTTCATTTGCATTGGGAGAAAAACTCGGGGGGGGTGTGGAATCAGTGCAAAAAATCAAAATTGATCGAAACTGAATTGAGAACCAAAATTTCAGGAGAACCAGATCTGCCATTTTCAGGTTGATTCGGTTCTAACCAAATCCAAAATTCCCATTCCTAATGTGAACCAAAAACTAAGATAATAACATCAGACTTTGCGACATAAGTAGTAACAAATCAACACAAGCTTACATATTTATTGATTTGTACTCTAGTCCAGAGGTGAAGGGTTTGAGGGCCAAATTTGTTTACTTGCCACCTTTCCAATTCCTGGATCTGGCCCTTGGATCGAGTCCCTACCTTCAAGCACTGAAAGAGTGAGCTCAGGGGAAGGGAGTGGAGATACGTGCATGCATTCGTGGATAGGGGATGGATTCATGGCACAGAATAAAACAAATGTGCAGGCAGCGGGGCAGCTCCCCAGCCAGGAAACTATGACTGCTGCTCCCCAGGTCAGGGATGGGCACTGAACAAACATGTGGGCCCGCGTTGGCCCGAAGTGGCCCGCATAGGTGACCCTTAGCCAGGGATGTGCCTTGGTGATATTTCCAACTACGCATCCTGGGCCAACATCTGGCAGCGCGGGAACAGTTGAGCGGGTGTGGCCTGGGCCACCATCACATTTGTTTTTACCGATAGATCTAGACCTTCCCTTTTCTTCTCCTATCCTGAACTCACTTCTTAAGTACCCCCAACTCCTATCTGGACCTTGGAGCATACACTCATTTTTAATATGGCCCCCAAGGAGAGGTTCCCCACTCCTGTACCTTGGATTACACTCAAGTGAGGATCAATTCTGTGTTCCATGTTATCTTATGCGTGTGTGTTCTCTCCTTTTTTTTTTTTTTTGGTAAGCTTCTATCTCTGTGTTACAAAAGTTTGATGCTTTTCTTTTAGTGTCTTGGCATGCTAGATAGCTGTAGGAAGACGACCAAGGTGGCCACAAATTCCTCATGGTTGCCCTTTAGAGAGGCAGACAACTTTTCCATAGTGAAAATGTACCAAATTGTATCTGTCCATTCTCCCTCAGCCGGAGGGGTGTTTATGTGTATTTTTTAGGGCTGCAACCTGATTAGAAATTTTAGTTGATTAATTGATTAAGCCTTTTTGTCAATTAATTAATCGATTAAAAGTTTCATAAATTTACATAAATGCACATCGATTTGCATAATTTGCGTGCGTTGGGTAAACTTGCCTTCCGTTAGAACGCGTTTCCTTGAGCTACGGACTCAGAACTATGGACTGTCAGAAGGCCCTGGCAGCTAACCGATTAATCAGGGGACAAATTTTAATTGGCCTTAGACAGATTAATCAGTTTGATCGATTAATGGTTGCAGCCCTTATATTTTTACAGTGAATCCATTCTTAAAACAGCTCAGGGAAAGGAGAGGTTTCCTATTCTGCATTCAGATGCAAACTCCAAGAGTGTGCACACCTCAGTCATCTGGAGGTCATCCTACCCCACTCATCTCACCTTCAAGCCAGGGCTTTCAGCACCATACAAGAATGGCCTTTTGTTTTCAGAGTTGCTGCTGTAAACAATTAATTACTTTATTTTTTGCATAATGTGAAAGTGCTTTGTTCAAGGAAATTTCCTATGAGAGAACCTAACAAGCAAGCTGTCTTTACAGGGCTGTTACCTGCCTCACTTTTTCCAGACGAACAGCCCCTCTGTTGGCCATGCTTGCTCTGTGTGTCATAAATAGCATTCTGCTACCACTGCGGTGTGACTGGCTTAATTGCTTAATCGCATGCTTACATACAGACAACCGTTTGTCTTTGGCAGTAGCCGTGGCTCCATAAAAACTTTGTCCTGCGCTCTTAGAATGCATCACACAGAGCAAGGGGATGTAATTTGAGAAAGTAAAACAGCTGACGTAGGTGTAACGATTTCTTCATTCCCAAAGTAGGGAGGAGCTGAGGTTGTGAGGGGATAACTTAACCAAAGGTGTGAAAGTGGATTAGATATGATGTAGCCGTCTGCAAATCTTGCACCTCTTCTTCTCTGGACTAGGTGGGTGCAGCAGTTCTGATGCAGTTGTACTGAGCCTGGAGAAGCCAGGAGCCCCTCTAGATGATAACCAAGATAAAGCCTGGTTATCTTTATTTCACTGGGTGGCTCTACATGTTACCTTAACCACTGAGAGAACCAGCCCCGTGGTACGTACTACAACAGTATCCCATGGCGAAGCAGCATGGACAAACATTGGGTGCAGCCAGGCAGGGGAAGAAGCTACCATGCGTGGGTAGCCGCACCTCTCCCTGGGCAGCTGGGCTACGCGATGCAGTCCATTGTATGGCTGCTCCACAACGCATCCTCAGATCTCAGTCAGGCTGGGGGAAGGAGGTGGAGCAGGGCCAGGTGCTCGCCTCTCTTGAGTGGCCGGTGCTATGGCCCGCCCCAGCCAAAGCGGGAGCTCTGAGAGTGCCCCGGGAGCTCCGAGAGTGGCCCAGCCTCCTCACGGTGTGCTTGTGTGCCCAGCTCCCTGCACTGGCCCCGCAGCGTGGCGGCTGCACTTACATGCTACAGGGCCGCTCAGGGATTGTGCCCTCGCTGCTCTTGTAGCCTCGACCTTTCATGCTGTGCTGTGTTATGCTGTGTTTATGCTGCCATGCTATGAGCTCTGTCCAGCAAGAGGAGCCCATCATCATCAGATGATAGCATACAAGATAAGTCAAGCCTGAAAGCCCTGCTGGTAAACCTGACGAAGCTAAGTTCCTTGCTCAAAGGCAAAGCTCTCCCCCCTCACCACCCTTCTGCCCCTGGTGAAACTGACAAGCACAACCCACCCACCCCGGGTTAACTGTGATTCCGTGGAGTGTCTTCAGCTTCACTGAGGTTCTCCTGAAGAGTACTCCTTATTTTTTTTAATTTTTTATTTATTAAAATATTTATATCCCGCTGCTTCTGCTCCCAGGAGCTCAAAGCGGCTAACAATAAAACCACAAAAATACACCAGTAAAAATAGATTAAAACACGATATTAAAATTCAACTAAAACAGGGGGGAATAATCAGCCCACCTTAACCCATCCCACCCACCCATCACCCTCACCAAATGCCTGGCGGAACAGCCAGGTCTTGCATCTTCGTCAAAAGGAAGGGGGGTCTGGAGCCAACCGGGCCTCTGCCGAAAGGGAGTTTCACAGCCTAGGTGTGGCTACCAAGAACGCCCTCTCCAGAAAGCCTTCTATGTTCTGGAAACAAACGCCCACAAGTCACTCAGTCTGTTTCTAGACTCAGAGAGCATGGCGGAGATGGAGGGCAAGCTTTGTATGTAGAGAGGCACCCACTGTTTCTTCATTCTTCTCCCTGAGGGAGGCAAAGTGGTGTGAATGTTATCTTTTATTGGACCAACTGCTGTTGGTGGAAATAAGCAAGCTTTCAGGCCACACAGGGCCCTTCCTCAGGCATGTAGCATAGCTAGTCAAAAATATATAAACTGAGCAAATTCAGGACAGTATAAAAAAAGGCAGGAAAGGGTGTGGTTATGTAAGACAGGGTGACTTATCTACTAGTCACCCCCTCTAGTCACCTTGGCCGTTTTTAAACCAGACGTGTCCATGCAGATCCACCCATCTCCCACACATCCAGATGCCCACCTGAAGGCGGCGTGGGAGGTGGTGCATGCTTCCGTGACCCACGCCCTGCCCACGCATGGAGCATTGCAGGGGCAGGGGGGCAGAAACACCCATCCCTGGCCCGTTTGATTCCCCCACCCACTCACTGGGCATGTTTGGGCGCTCCATGCAGCACGCAGAGATCTGCCCCCCAACTGTGCCCATTTAAAAACAGCCCTTGTTTTATCTAACCCCACCCTTTCCTGCCTCTTTATATATTGTCTTGTATTTGCTCAGTTTATATATTTTTGACTCGCTACACTACATGCCTGAGGAAGTGCCTGTGGGCCCAAAAGCTTGCTTATTTCTACCAACAATGGTTGGTCCAATAAAAGATATCATTCGAACCACTTTGCTTCCCTCCGTTACTTGGGACCAACACAACAATCACACAGTCTCTCTGGATTTCTTATCCCTGGACACTGACAGCAGTCCTGACTTTGGGTGTTCTCTCTGTCCCTTAGGAGGCAGAATCTGGAGAGAATTGGCTGGAGAAAGCCATTTCTGATCTGGTGGGAAGCAGACCTGGGAAAGAAATGAGCTAGGGAATCCCAGCTCTGGCGGAGAGAACTGCTATTGTCCAGGGCTGGAGGTAGGAGGAAGGCAAAAACACTCAACCAAAAGATTCTGGAGAGAACATCACCCCTTGTGGGTCAAAAGCCAGAAGAATCTTCAGTAATGTAAGGACCCTTGGTGAGAGGCATAAATCTCCTTTTCCTGACACATGAAACAGTGCTTGCTGCTAGCGTTCAGCTAAATGAAACTGAATGGGTAACCTGCCTAATGAAGTGCTAGTCTGTCATTGGCTTTAATTCTAAGAGAGATTAAATTGTTCACTATAATTAATGCTCTTAAACAGAGCTCAAAACTTTCTTATTATTCAACTGTGTATCCTAGGGATTGTATCATTCCATGTAGTAATATCAGTGCCTTTGGAATAGATGCTGCAGTCGGAGTCCAAGTGTGAGAAAAACAGGGAGGGGAGGGTATTGAATGAAGGCATGATGTTCAGTGATGTGTAGTCCTCGGTTATGCGTTTCAAGTTTGTTCAGTTGTGCTCTTGGAGTTTGCTGCTTTAAATCTGCACTCGGTTGTTTTGATTTCCAGAAACTCCTCCACCTCATCCTGCATCTTAAGTATTTTATATTTCATGTGATTTAGTCGGACTGTAATATAATGAGCTCCTAAAACTTGCATATACTTGGGTCCTTGAAGAACCTTTGGCTTTTGAGATGTTTCTCTCTGGGATGCTGCATTCCACACAGCTTGAAATGTGAGCTCAAGGCCTCTCCATTTTCACACTCAGGCTCCCGTCTAGAAAGATTTAAAAAGATTTATTGCATTAGATCTCTTACTCTCTAAATTACGAAGATGATGAATGATTGCCCTCAATGCAGACCAACAGCAGAGACACTAGGAGGTGGTTTTGAAAGGGGATGCAGTTGCTATAATCAATTTACTTCCCCCACCCCACACCCGGTAACAAATGTAGTGATACGTTCTGATCTATATCTATATAGACGTATATTGGATACTATCTATATTCTTTAGATGTGCACACACTCCCTTTTCATTAAAGCTGAAATTTAAAGGATTACCAGCCTGAAAAACTTTACCTTTTAAAAAAACAGAGGAAGACCTTGCCTGTTAAATGAGATGTAAGAATCTTTCCCTCTGTCGAAAAAGGGCCGTTTTGAAAATTAGAACAAGCTCAGCAGACCAGATAGCAGTTGGGTAGAGAGTGATGGGGCATTTTGAAGATGGAGGATGGGACGGGAGGATCCAGATCAAGGATCCATTCCACAGATTCATCGCCTATTCTTGAGCATATACCCTCCCATCTGCTCTCCCCCCCTTGCTAAGATAGGTCCATGGACTTGGTAAGAGGCCAAGTAAAAACTAGCCACAGGCTAGGGATCCCTCACCTTCCATGTTTAGCTCAACACGTTGAAAATACACCATTTCTCTAGTGTAGCGATGGCCTCATGAGGGACTACATGAAGGGCAAAGATGAGTTTTAAACATATTGAAATCCTTGTGTAGACTAGTCATCTGTTCAAATATGTGTCAGTTGAGATGACCCCTCTAACTTGCAATGGGATAGATAACACATGGTTAGACAGGTTAGCCTCTGTACATGAAGACTGTAATATATCTTTTTTTAAAAACCAGCCCCTCCTCCCTACCCCCAGACAACAATAACAAAACCCCAGAGCTAGTTTTCCCTGTATGAAGATTATTCATTTAGAGTGTGTAACATGCTGGTATGGTGTTGAGAAGCTCAAGCCTTCAGGAAGGGTGGGTAAAAATCAAAATTAATAAGTAAGCCACAGGCAGGGACCACGTCTAATTCTATGTTCTGTACAGCACCAGGTCATGCGACTGGCGCTTTATAAATGTCTAATAATAATAATAATAATAAGTAAATTAATATATACATCTTGATGCTTAGAAACATTGACAAGAATTGGATAGATGGATGGATAGATATTAGGACTTTTAATGTCCAGGACAGAGCAGAGCCTCTAACAACATTTTAACCAAAATATGGCACCTTACTAGTATGATATCCCCGAACACCATTTTGGACATTGAGTGTTTCCCCCAAACATTTCACTGCACCTATTGCCATTCAGATCACCAGCCATACCCATGTGTAGGGTTGGGGCCTAAGCTTGAATGCTTCCTGCTGAAAGGTGGATACAGCTGAGGAGAGAAGATTACAGCCTGTTTTGGAGTTTAATCCTAGATTCCTGCAAAGCCCAAGCTCGCAGTGGCTTCAGTGGAAAATTTTGACGTTGCAAGGAACTCTTAATGTCAGTGATTTCATTTAACTCATCACATAGCCACTTCTTGGGTTTAAAGGCTAAACTTATTGTTTCTTACAGAGAAATTAGTTTTTCAGTTTTTATAATAAAAAGGTAAATCATTAAAAAAGACATCTTGCTGTCCTCCTGCAAGATTAAGCACTGTTAAAATAAAAAACAATATATTGCACCTTGTGCAGAGGTGGGGGATCTGTTTTCATCCCATGGGCCACTTTGAAAATTAGTGTAAGCTACCTGGGCCACATGGGAGTTGGGGGAACAGGTACTTGAGGGGTCTGCTGCTCAGGATGAGGGGGGCCCAGATGATGAATCTATGCCTTGGATTCATCCTCTGTCCTTCAGTGCATGTTCTTATCTGTACTCTCCCTCAAGCTCACTCTTTCAGTGCTTGGCGCAGTGGTTTGGATCCACAGGCCAGATCCAAAGAGGTAGGGTTTGGATCAACCAACAACCCAGCCATAGACCAGGTTTGACCCATAGGCCAGAGGTCCGCACTGACAGATTAGAGGGTTGACAAGAAGTGGAGATTTTAGTGATCCATCAGTGGAGTAATTTTTAATTATTCTGTCATGCACCATGTTTATGGGTTTAAACATTTTTAATTTGACAGAAATATTCAGTAAACCATGGGTGAATTTTAAAAGCATCATCACTTAAACAATTAAAACAGCCCATTTCAGACTCCACAGATTTACATGCGGTCATTCATAAAAGCTGTGTTTTGTAATTACATCACAGAGGCAGCTAGTAAATGTTTGCAAGTAGCTAAGAACAATGTAGTTTTGCTGAGGCACCAGTATTTATAAACGAATGGTCAGGAATCGTAGATCTGCTGAAATTGTTTCTCTTCTGATCAAACTTCTTTTAGAGTAGCATATGAATTTACAGGTGTAGTCTTTCTCCTTTTCTTCATCTTAAATTTAAATTATTCAGGAACTTCTACCAATTTAGTTAGAAACCGTATCATATGTCAATCCCTGTTTGTCCAGCCTCTCCTGACGTCCATCTGAATCTTTTTTTTTTAATACATATGGAGCATATATGTTTACCTTTCTCTTGTAGAGCAGGGGTTATTGTGGATTTTCATAGTACGCAATATATCTTAGCAGAGACAGTGTGCACCTCGTACACAGCCCCCCCCCCCAATCGCACGTACCCCTGCTGTGGGGACTATGGCATATTCACAAACTGCGTAAGCCATGCGAGCTGGGGGTTAGGATTGACCCCAGTGTTTTGTATGCACCTCTCTTCCCATACATCACTGTGCATGAACTAATTCTCAATCCCTGTGGCCACTCTGCTAGAGGCATCCTTAGGACATTAATATTAGGGTATAAAAACTTTTAAAATTTAAAATATATTTGTTGAAACCAAATTTTCCCAAAATGTTTTTGTGGAAACAAACTTTTATAAAAAAAAGTGAAACTTCCATTTGAATTTGGAAATTTTTCACAAAAACCGCTTCTATGTTTTTTAATCAGCTGGAACCTCTTAAATTGTATCTGGGTGGTTTATCCTTAGGCCTGGCATTTTCCCCATGTAGATCTTTGGAGATTATTCGGGATTGTTAAATGGGATTTGGCTGAGGAGGTCCCTCTTTATCATCTTTTCCTTTTTTTTCCCTTTTTTTTGTAATAGTTTCCCCGATTTAGGGGTTATTTTCTTATTGTATACGTTTTACTTTTATGCCATTTTATGTTTACTCCATTATATTTTTAAATGTTTGATTTGTATTGTAAGTAATGTTTTTCTGGCTCTATGCGCTCCTGAGCTTATTAATTGGTACAGCAAATTTGCTGGAAACAAATAAACATAAACAATCAGCTGGTGCCAGTTACTGTATCTAACATTTTTTCATGTTTTCCCTGATGGCACTAAGTCAGTTTTCTTCAGTGTTCATATTTTCTCTTGTTTTCAGAACTTTGTTTTTTTTTAACAAATTGAAATTTCTGGGGATTTGCCAGTTCTCTTCTAATTTCTTTTGCAATCCTGGAGCATGTCTTGTTAGGACCTAGCAATTTGTGCGTGTTTGGCTTTTGTTTTCTTTAGGACACCTTGTACCTTTCTAAATATACATTTCTGTACTTTCTGGTCTATGTCTGCCTTTGTGATTCACCTGTGATACATCATAACACCTCCGCAGGCTTGTCATTAAGCATTTCTGAGTTATTACTGTGTTTATCCTGTGGAGTCCCCTTATTATCTGTTCAGAGACCTGCTTTCTTCCTTTTATGTATTTTGTTTTCCTTCTAGTTATTTTTCCCAATCTCTCACCTTTAACCTCTCAAGAATGTTAGTTAATTTAAGACAGGAATTGTATTCCACCTTTGCTGCTACTTTCATGGCAATTCTCAGTCTGAGCTACCCTTTTCCACTGGAACTCCATTCATAATCTCTGTATTCATCCAGCATGTTGAAACAATCTCTTTGGTATAGTTACCTTGAGAGAAAAGTATTTTTGTGGACTCCTCAGTGCTGCCTTAAATCTGAGTCTAGCCTCCTTGTGTCTTTTGCAAACCCTCTGGTAACGCTGTTGAATTCGCTAAGCCTTCCAGCTCCTGGATCCTGCCAGCATTTGCTCTTTGAAAATTCAGAAACCTGCTTCTTCTGTTTCCCCTTTGTGCTTCCCCATTCACTGTACTACTTGTCGTACCCCCTCTGGCATCACGGTGGGCTTCCTGTGCTGCATGTGGCTTTTTGCTGCAAGCTTCTAATGAGTCTTTGATAAGATTTAAGACTGCCTCATTCTTGGTTCATTCCTTTTACAACCTGTATTTAAATGTGCCTGGCTGACAAGTCAGGGAACACCTTCTGAAGCTTTCAGACTTCCTAGATTTCCAGCAAATATCTAGGATTTGACATCCCCCCATAATTAAAATCTCATTTCCTTGGATGCTGATTGCACTGTTTACTTGTCCCATACTTGTACAAAGCTGAGTGTGACTCCTTTTAACCTTCTAGCCATAAAAAGTGTCAGACAGGGTCAGACCAATGGTCAATCTAGTCTAGCATCCTCTCTGACAGTGCCCAACTTCAGTTGCTTCAAAGAAGTGCACAACAGGTCGTAATGGAGTGATCCGTTCCTGTTGATTCACTCCCAGTCCAACAGTCAGAGGTCTCACCCTGACCAACTTGACTTGATAGCCATTTGTAGACCTATCCTCTAGGGCTGTATCCAATCCTTTTTTTAAACCCAGTTGCTTTTCTGGCCTTCACGGTATCCTCTGGTAATGAGTTCCGTGGGTTAATTATACATTGAGTAAAAAAAACCCTTCCTTTTATTTCTTTTAAACTTGTCAATTAATTTCATAGAGTGTCCTCTAGTTCTAGTATTTTCAGAAAGGGTAAATAACAGCCCCCCATTTACTTGCTGTGCACCACTCATGATTTTATAAACTTCTATCATATCACCCCTCAGTTATCTCTTCTCTAAGATGAAGAATCCTAAGCTACCTAGTCTTTCCTCACAGGAAAGCCTCCTCTGCTTCTCCCAGCAGGGACATATTATTGTTTCCTTCCACCATGTCCCTTTTGCCCTCCCACTTCCTGCCTTTAGGAACACACCTTTTTAATTTGTATAGTATTGTAAAAGATTTGCTCTTTCATGTGATTTAGTTTTCAGGGATGGAATCAGTTGCAAAATTCCCATTAAATTAAGTAGCAGCAAAATTTTACCCAGGCACTCCGTACTTTATGTAGCAGCAGTTCATAGTTTCTTATTTGTTGTTTAATTTATTATCTCATAACTTAACTGTCTCCTCTTGCTCGCTGCCTGAGTTGGGTACTCAATTTTCCTGTCACTTACCACTTCTAAATTAAATATTTTTATCAGCCTATCAACTCGTTCCCTGCAGCCCAAACAAGTTCTACCTGTACTGATCATGTCATTTCCTTGTTCTTAGACTTACAAAAAATTGTCTTGGGCCTAGAGAGCACTGTCCAGTGTCTCTAGAATATGAACTTCCTTTTGTCTTAAGGCAGGAATGGGGACATTTTATTTATTTGTTTGTTTGTTTATATCCTGCCTCCTCCCGGCCAATGGCAGCTTGGGGCAGTGAATAACAACAATAAAACATATTAAATTTCTCGTGACCCAAAAAACCTAAATATCCCCCCCCCCCCCAAATCCACTACCCATCCCCCTCACCAAACACCTGGTGAAATAGCCAGGTCTTACATTGTCTACGGAAGGAGGGGAGATCCAGAGAGAGGCAAATCTCTACTGGGAGAGAGTTCCACAGCCTTGGCACGACCACCGAGAACGCCCTCTCAGCTGTTGCCTCCTGGGATATCCAGGCGATCTCTAAGAAGGCGCTCCCGGCAGACCGCCAGGACCAATCCAGGACACAAGGGATGAGGCAGTCCTGCAGGTAGGCAGGGCCCAGGCCGTATAAACACCTTGAATCTGGCCCGGAAGACTATAGGCAGCCGGTGCAGAGAACAGAGCACTGGTGTTATGCGCTCACAGCAACCCGTTCCCACCAGGAGACGGACTGCCGCATTCTGCACCAGCTGCAGTCTCCAGGTCATCACCAAGGGTAGCCCCACGCAGAGTGCATTACAGTAGTCTAATCTTGAGGTGATGAAAGCATGGATGATGGTGGCAAGATCGGAGCCTGGAATATAAGGCCGAAGACAATGGACCAGACATAATTTACAAAAAGCACTCCTCGACACAGGCATCCAGGCGAAGTTGTGTCAAGGAGGATGCTCAGACTCACTTAGGCCACTTTGAAAATTAACACAACCTCCAAGAGCTGGATAGGAGCTGGAGGGGGAGATCATTTAAAGGGTGTTTCCAGGTTGGGGAAAGGAGTGGGAGAGTTCAGATCATGGATCTTTGCCATGGATCCATTTCCTGTCCTTGAGTGCATGTTCTCATCTCTGCTCCCTTTCCTCCTCCCTCCCAGCATGCTCCTTTAGTGTTTCAGGATCAGGGCTGGATTCATGGGCCAGATCCAGGAATTGGAAAGGGACCAAATAAAAACTACCAAAAACAACGGGTAAAAAAACTCTCTCTCTCTATCCAAACCGGATAGTGCAGCACAGGTGCAAGGAAGAAAGAGCACAGAACTATTCCCAAACTAGTGTAGAATATTCTAATGTCCCAATGAACTTTCTATACAAAACAAAATTTTAATATTACAAAATACTTAAAACAACAATTTGTGTATGTCACAACACACTGAGACATAATAATATGGAACCTAACACAATGTTCCTTCTATTGTACACAAATAACCATAAAATACATGTCATGAAAATTACACCACAATTGTCATGGAAATATAAATTATATACATGTGTCCCTTGAAAGGAATGCACTGTTGGCAAAGTCAACATATAAACATGCTTATCATATAGATACCACCCATACACAATCGTGTCCTTTCAGAGACACTCACTGTTGATGAATACAATTGGATAAGTCCACAAGTCCCAAAGACACTCGCTATTGATGAATTCAAATTGGATTCATCCATGAAAGCAATAGGTCCAAACGCGTTTCGGGAACTCTTCCCCTTCTTCAGTGGACAATCAACAACCAACTGGCATGACTTCCAGGCATATGTGGGGCCGCAACATGCACAACCTTCTGCACGCAATTGCTGTCTCAAGCCCAATGCAGAGCTAGTATGATGTGCCCCTCATTGCAGATCTTGTTTTGTGCTGCAATCCTGCTGGGAGGCACAATGCTGAATCCCCCAATCCTTTCTCCTCTCTCACATTCGCTGTATGTGTGACGTCTGCCTCACAGCTTCTCCCAACCCAATGTATAAAACGTAAATGCTGGTCGCTATCTCCGGCTTAGTATTTTAACATTGTTATAGCTACTCTCAGTTGTTTAGTCCGATATGGAAAAGAGCTAAGTGGTTCTTCCCATGACTCTGCCACAAGCTTTTGGTGTTTGTCCAAGATGCTCATAACCCATCCCTTCTTTACTCAGGTTGCCATCCGGATTTCCTTTTGTCTTCTCGCCACTGGAACCCATTTGATTCCTTAGTTCAGTCTTTTAATGGGATCCTCATTTCCTTGCTCTCTCTGCTTACTCTAGTGCAGTGACAACACTTTTCTTTAGCTGTCCTGCTAAGCCCACAAGGAATCTGGGCAGGAATCTGTTTTGGAAGGTGTAACATCCTGCAATGCTGATATTTACTAAACCTGTTCATCTTTTCTTTGGCGGAAACATGACTACTTTTTTTTCCTGTGGAAGGCCTTTTGGTTTGTCTGTCTTTTTCTGGGAAAGTCTGGATTCTAACACTGTGATGGTCAATTCTACAATAACAATGCAATTCATAGCCCCCATAGGCCCTTCCAAAATGTCCACAAATAGTTAGGCTGCCAGATATTCCAATCCTTAAATCAGGAGAAAGCTTTGTAAATATTATTTCAAAAGGTTTTGGAATATTTTTTCATGTTCCACATTATTAAAACATTCTCATTACCCCAGTGTTTGGATTTCTCAAATGTTAAGGGTGATTACGTTACCAGTGAATAGGATTGCCAAGTAGAGTTGGCCATCTATTTAATAATAGTAACCCTTCTGGAGATTGTATTTATGATGTATGTGGTGCCTACAGAGTCTAGCTGCCAGGGATACAAATTAAAAATAAAGAAACGGGAGACGAACTTCCAAGACATGATCTGCAATAGCTTTGCCGTAAGAACATATATAAGTTTATTTACCTTGATTATATACGTGCACATTCTCCAGTGTTTGCTCAATGTGGAAGGGTAGTTTTTCTCCAGAGACATAATAGTTACTCAGAGAGGTAGTTATTTTCCACCTCTGTTCTCACAAGGGCTAAATATTTCTTCTCTTCCCTGATCTCTCTGCTTGGAAACTTACAGGGACTGCCAGCAGGGGGAGCTGGAATAGTAAGAGTCATTGGGTAAAAACGGATGTGATGGTGGCCTGCTTTGGCCTGATGTGGCCTGGAACCCACTGACACATCTGTTTATGTAGCACCAGAAGTTAGCCTGGTACTGCCCCGGGCGGGTAGGTGACCAGCCTGGGTTGCATCCTCGGAAAACCTCCAAGGACAAACCCAGGCTAAGGGTTGCTCATGTGAGCCAACGCAGACTAGTACATGTCCATGCTCATAGCACTGCCGTACCTTCCTCAGGGCTGGAGTTGCTATGGCTGGTCACCATGGCTGGGGGCGGGAAGGGCTGGCTGGCCACACATTTGTTTAGCTCCCCACCCTACATAGGGCGTGCGGGAGGCCGGACAGCTCTCCGGCCATGGGCACGTTTGTTTGGTGCCCCTCCCTGACCCGGGCCATGTTGGCTGTGGTTTCCTGCCCCAGGCTGGGGAGCCACCATGCCACTCGCATGTCTGTTTTTACCCAGTGAGACAAATATTCTGTGAGGGAAACAAAAGCAGGAAGTTCTGAGGTTCTTGGGACAGCAGAGGACTCAGGAAGGGAGGTAATTACAGTACAGAAGATCAAACTGTCTGGAGTGAGAGCCTCCCTCCCCATTTTAATCCCTCTTGGTTGGAAAAGTATTCCCCCCCCCATCAAAGCCCCCCTCCTTTCTTGTGGTAACGGGGACGTAAAGTGCAGGAAGGAGGTATTTACCTCCCAATGTGTTTGTGAGAGTAAGCCTCAAGGAGTTCTACAAAACAGTTGTGTATGAAATACATTTACTCTTTTTAAGAATAAACAGTCTATTTTTTTATTTAATGCATTGTTATCACAGCCTTTGATAATATCATCTCTGGATGAGATGTGACTGAGATTAGAAACTTACCTGGGAAAGTAGGAAAGGGATAGAAAGCGATACAGAAATATCCAAGGCCACTAAATTAACCCATGAATACTTGAATCTATCCACACCTTGAATACTCTGTGCAGCTTTGGTTGCCCTATCTCAGGATGGATGTAGTTAGAACTGGGAAACGTATAGAGAAGGGCAACAAAGATGGTCAGGGGTATAAAAGCACTTCTGTACAAGGAGAGGCTCAAAATATTGTAGAGAGAGCATTATAAGGAATCAAAAGATTAGGGCTCTTTAGGTTAAAAAAAGGAACAGACAGGGATGGATATTATAGAATTTTATGAAATAATGAATGAAGCACAGAATGTACACAGGGAGTTGTTGTTTTTTACCCCTTCTTATAATGCTAGGAGAACTAGGGAAAATACAATGACATTAACAGGAGGAAGGGTTAAAATAAACAAAGGGAAGTAATTTTTTACAGACAATTCACAATTAACCTGTGGAACTCATTGCCATAGGATGTTGTGAAGGCCAATTTTATAAATGGTTTCAAAAAAGGGATTAGATAAGTTTATGGTTGAGGGAGTGAAACCTCTGCTGGAAGCTGGGACTCGGAGTAGTGCTGAAATGAATAGTATGTTTTGTATTTGTGGATATTGCTCCCATTTTATGATAGCTTTCCAAATGATCTCTGCAACCAAAATGGATAGTTGCATACCTGTTTGTTTAGTTTTTCAGTTATTCGGTTGTCCAGATATTCGACTACTGCGCATTCACAAATAGTCAAAATTAAGTAATCGAATATCAAAACAATCGAAGAAATGGCCTTAAAAACCCAGACAGGTAGCCAGCAAAGATGGAGCTGCATAGCAGTCATAGGGTGAAAACAGATACGCACATAACTCCACTTTAACACCGCTTTAACATTTCTTATGCATGTTGCAGGGCTGTATTGGCACCATATGCATAGGAAATGTTAAAGCAGTGCTAAAGTGGAGTTAAGGCACATGTTTGTTTTCACCCATTGTCTGTTTTGGCGGATACAGTTCCAGTTGGGTGAATGTCATTCCAACAGTCATGCTATTCACCACAGATACTCATTTTAGCACTAGCTGGGAATGAATGACAGGGAATTGGTCACTGCATATATGCCCTGTGCCTTAGAATCATGTAATTATAGGGCTGGAAGGGACCTCAAGAGACATCGAGTCCAACCCCCTGCTCCAAGCTTAAAGCATTGTAGACAGATGTTTGTCCAGCTGGGTTTTGAAATTATCCAAGGAGAGAGACTCTACAACCTCCCCATGGCAGCTTATTCCTTTACCCAACAGTTTTCTCAGGGTATTTTCAGACGTTACGAGATCACGCTCAACCACAGTCAATACCCTGTGGTGGGGAATGGTCCCGTAACGTCTGTTGGGGAACCGCGGCCTGGAATCCCCGCCGGGATTCCAGCCCGTGGTCATTTCGGGCGGGCGGTGAAGGAGCGTGGAGGGGGCAGGGCCGTGCGGCCGCACGTTGCACCATGCGACCCCTCCCCGATTTCCCGCCGGGATCCCCCGGCACATCTGTTGGCCATGCCGGAGTGATCCCAGGGGGGAATCTGAGGGTTGTTTCCATGACGGGGCGAAGCTGCCCCGTCACATCTGAAAACACCCTCAGTTAGGAAGTTTTTCCTGATATCTAACCAAAATCTACATTGCTACCATTTAAGTGCATTCCCTCTTGTTGCTTATACACTTCCTTTTAAACATCTGGTGCTGGCTACTTCAGAGACAGTATATTGTGTTGGATGGACCATTGATTTGGTGTGGGGTGGCATTTCTTACATTCTTAGGTTGCAATGATTTTTGATATATTATTTGTTTTTCCTTCTCCAGGTATTCACTTACAAGCAGAGTACAATTACACACCAGAAAGTAACACCTATGCATCTTACAAGCCTCGACGGTGTGGAAGACATGTCAGCACTAATAGACCTCCATGAGGGCTCCATCATGCACAATCTATTCCAGCGATATCAGCAGGATCAAATTTATGTACGTTTGTTTGAATGTCTTGCATCTTAGATGAATGTCTTTCTGCATGTAATAACAATACTGTGTGCTGATCTAACTGCTTTCCTTCCCAAGCATCCCTGAAATGCTGAAAATACATAACAGCACTGCAGTATATCCATTTGGGGGCTGGGAACAAATGAGAAATATAGCCAAAATACTACCCAAAAACTCGAGGTGAAATTCCTTATTGAAAAAATATTGCCAGGGAATTTTCATGTCTCTGTAGATGAAAGAGGACATTGGCGGTTGGGGGGTATTTGTGTGGTTTTTTTTAATGCTCTTGCTCTTTTAATTTTAAACAGTTGGAAGCAGAGCAGCAACAATGCTGTTTTTCTAATGTACTGGAAGAGATAATGGGTGTCTCCACACAAGGTGCGTCGGACTCAGTCCCCACACGCCCCATGGTTGGCAATTGCTGCTGTCACACTTCAGGGCCAGTGCAGGGAGCAGAACAGACAGTGCCCCCCTCCCGTGGCAGGCCAAGATGCCGGTCTTTGGCCTTCCCTCTGTTCCTATGAGCAGGGGGGAGGTAACATTAAAGGGATGGTACCTACCTCTGCAAAGTAGCAGGGTTACAGTAGGGGAAGGAGGCTTCTACACCCATCTTCTGTACAGGAAGGTAGTAGTTGCCTCCCACCCCCATTCCAAAAAGCCATCAGTTTTTCCTGCTTTTCTTGTTTCTCCTACCACACCCCATGGCAGGCCAAGATGCCGGTCAGACAAGCGGGTGCCTGCCCTGCCCTCTTCCCCTGGCCCACCCGCTGTCCTGCCCCTGGCTGTAACATGGCTGCAGAGGACTGGAGCTAGCACCTGCCACTCAAAGCCCTGTCACGGACCTCACCACATGGGAGGGCAGATGGAGATGGGGCATACGAGTGGTAGCATGCTACTGCACCTTGGGCAGACTTACCCCACTTTGGGTAAGATTGCTACACACTGCGTCCCTGACCTTTTTCCGAAGAAGCAGCGTGTAGCAGTCAGTTGCCTGCCACACCACATTGGGGGTGGGGAGGATGTGTCGATATCTGGTGGCTGCCAGGCACATGAGAATTGTATCGCATCGTAAGTCTGCCCAGAGTGGAGTAATCCTGCCCACGGTGTGGTAGGAGCATTGTGTGGCTGCACCCAAAGTTGTGTGAGAAGTATCTGGGCTGCAATAAACCAATGCTACTCTGTCTTTTCTATTCTGGGGCATCCCACATTTCTCATATTGTCATCAATCTCATGTAGCTTCTCACCAACGTGAGACGGACAAGGTAATTGCAGCCCTTGGTCTGAGGACACTAGGCAATAATGCTTGAGTTGTTTTCAAAGTTTGGATTGGTAGGAGCAGTAATTTGCTCAACACCTTTTTGAAAATCAGGCCATTAGTTTACATGGAGTTAGGGATATTTAATAGCATGGGAGAAAGTACAGTTTGCTCCTAGAGATAGTAGAGCTTCTCCTTGCAAGCAAGTGTCGCTACTTTGGAACTGCCATCAGAGAGAACTGGAATAACAGTCAGTGAGTGAAGGAGAGATGGTGCCTTTCTGGGAAGAGAAACAAGAAAAGCAGGAAAAACTGATGGCTTTTTGGAATGGGGGTGGGAGGCAACTACTACCTTCCTGTACAGAAGATGGGTGTAGAAGCCTCCTTCCCCTACTGTAGCCCTGCTACTTTGCAGAGGTAGGTACCATCCCTTTAATGTTACCTGCCCCCTGCTCATAGGAACAGAGGGAAGGCCGAAGTAAAATAGGAGGTACTTAACTGTAACAAAACTGCTTGTGTGGCCAAGCCTTAAATGATTTTGCCTTTCAGCCCAGGCTGAAATCGGCTGCTTGAAACCAGTTTCTTGTGAGCAGTGGTGGATGCTATAGGTCATGGGTGGGAAGGATTTCCCTCCTGTGGGCCACTTTGAAAATTAGTAATTTCCGCAGATTCGTTAGGAGTTGGGGGCAGTGTGCTTAAGGGATGTGCTCAGGATGGGAGAAGAAAAGAAAGGGTTCAATCATAGATGTATGCCATTGATCTATGTCGAATACTTGAGTGTATGCTCTCGTCTCTGCTCCCTTCCTCTAAGCCCGTTCTTTTGCTTGAGAATTAGGCGCCTCCCAGCAGCAGGTAGAGGTGGGTGTGCTCCCATTCCCACAGGCGCACACCCATGGAGCCTCCTCTGTTTTGTCTGATGGCTGCGTGGGTGGGTGATGGGTGGAGATGGGTGTGCGCCAGGAGTGTACACCCACCTCCACACACCGCCCATGATGTTTCCACGGGCGGACACCCATCCCCCCCCCCACCGCTGTGCCATGTGAACGGATGCCCTCCCCCCCCCTGCACACCCTCTCACATGGGGGCATCCATGCAGAAGCAGCCTAACTGTGCAGCACTTGTACCAGGAGGCAGAGGGAGGCCCAGATTCAAGTTTCACCTTTGCCAGAAACTCACTGGGTGACCTTCGGTTAGTCACAAAATTCTATCAGCCTAACCTCCTCACAGGGTTGTTGTGCATATTAAAAGTTGTGTTAATCAGTTCTGTGTGAAGCACTCTCAGTGCCATGGCAGGGGGGGTACTATATAAAAATAATAATTATAAGAGTTTGAACAGTAAAAGTGCTAAATGATACATTTTAAAATAAATTATACATTTTTTAAAAAAATACAACACAAATTAAAGACTAGTGGTTCTTTACCTCAAAGAAGAAAAATTCCTTCCTGAACAATCAAGACTATCCCTGGTTTGTCCCTATACTTATCTTGCTAACTCCAGTAATATTGCAATACTGTGGCAGTGAATGCCACATGCTTTTCCAGCCAAACAGTTCCAAGGGCATTTATTTATTAGACAAACAAAAAACCTACGGTTTTACAAACTTAGTTAAGGCGGTTTCTCATCAAGCAAGCGTTTACAAACCTGGAAATTGTATATGTTAAGGTTCCCGCCTTAACTTGCACACCTTGTAAGCGCTGAAATTGTAGTATGGTGTCGCATACTCTGCTCGCTCACAACTTATGCTCCATGCACCCACACCTTCCCTTGGTCTTTCAGCCCCAATCCTCTTCCTTTGCAGGTTGGGGGAAACACTAAAGCTACTATAACATGCTCCTCTCTCTCCAGTATTACATTATTACTCTACTTCGAATGTGGCAATAATTTATCTTTTTTTAAAAAAAAAAACCAACAACTTATATTTGAAATATCCATTCTGTGGCACCACATTAAGTACATCTCCCGACTACACAGGTGACTAACACGATGTTAATATTCCAAAATGACATCAATATTGTGCTCCATGGAGTTGTGCTCCATCTAGTTATGTGTTCTTCTAGTATTAACATTGTGTTAATAAAAAGGGAAGGTTAAAAGGGAAGGTTAGAGACTGGCCGATAGCTGGCTGGGGAATCAACACTCAAAGATGGCTTTTTGAGTAGAGGCCGTACCACCGCCTCTTTAAGACGGCTCGGCACCCTTCTCTCCCTAAGGGAGGCATTGATCACTCCCGCCAGCAATGGCCCTAATGTCTCCCGACTGGTCTTCACCAGCCATGACGGGCACAGATCTAATTCACAACAGGTGGCCCGGACTGTCCCAAGAGCATCCGCCACATGAGCGGGCGACACCCACTGAAACTGATCCCACAACCACTGACAGGGCGGGGCTTCCTGTACCTCCGTTTCATCCACTGTCATTAATGCAGCATCGAGATTGTGGTGAATCTGAGCGATTTTTGTCTACGAAAGAGTCAGCAAACATGTCACAGCGGGCACTGGAAAATTCCAGTTCCAGGTGGAGAGAGACTGGACTGACCAGCCCCTGCACCACTCAGAAAAGCTCCACTGGACGTGACTTCACAGACGTAATAAGGGTGGCAAAGAACTCTTTCTTTGCTACCCGTATTGCAACAGCATACGCTCTTAAACTGGCTTTATGCTGCAATCGGTCAGTTTCAGCACGAGTTCGACACCACTGTCGCTCCAACCGCCGTCCATCCTGCTTCATTTGGCGGAGGTCCTTTGTGAACCACAGCGACCCCCGCCGTCGACTTTCTGGAAGTGGATGCTTGGGAGCCGTTCGGTTGATAGCCTCAGCCAACAAGTTATCAAAGAAGGCAACAAGGTCATCGAGTGAACGATCATCAAGATCAGAAAGTATTTCCCCAAGAGCATTCCAGAACCTCTCTGGTTCCATAAGTCCCCGGGGTGGACCCAACGTGTTGGTCCTGCACCCTTCCGGGGGCAGACATGCGCCAGGAGACTGGTCCGGAGGAGGTAATGATCCGTCAATGACAGGGGTAAAACTGTTACATCCCCCACCACCGGATCCCCGTCTCAAGGCTGGTGCAGAACATCAGGTCAAGGGTATGTCCCCCTCATGCGTCGGGCCCTTTACCCTCTGAGACAGTCCCATGGTTGTCATGGCGTCTGTGAACTCATGCTCTGCTCCCCTCAACCCAGCATCGGTGTGGATATTGAAATCCCCCAAGACCACAGTCTTCGGGGATTGCAAGACCACCTCCGATACCAGTTCTGCTAGAACGTGTAGGGATGCTGTGTTACAGGTAGGTGCACGGTATATCAAAAGCAGCCCTAATCTGTCTCCTGCCAAATCGACCACAAAGTGGACCCCCTCCATTCCCGAAATGGTCTGCACCGGATACCTCCTCACAGTCCAGGTATCCTTAAAAATAATGGCTACACCGCCTCCCCATCCCTCTGCCCTGGGTTGGTGCTGTACAGAGTACCCGGCTGGAACAAGGTCAGCCAATATAGGCCCTGACTCATTGTCCAGCCAGGTCTCTGTAATACATACGAGGTCAGCCGCTTGAGCCAGAATCAACTCCCGGATTGTGTTTGACTTATTGCAGACCAACTTTGCATTCAACAGCAGCAGTTCCAGACCAGGGGCTCATCTGGTCCCGGTCCCTGTATGAGGGCCAGGGAGCCTGTGTGAGGGACAGGAATTAGACACCTGTCCCTCCTCACAGCTGTCCTTCGTCTCCCTGAGAGACCATAATTACCCCGGCCCATCATGACCCCAATGGCTGTGGAAGCCCCCCCCCCCCCCCCCCCCCCCCCCCCCCCCCCCCCATCTCACCAGGGGGCGACCACCCCCCACCCTTAATGAGTCGTACCCCCCCTCTCTTACTGGGGGGCCATACCCATCCTTCCCCAACCCAATCCCTTCCCCACCCCCACATATGCAGGGGGGGGGATTACATTTCTCTCCTTCCTCCCCCACCCCATCTCCCCCCTCCCCTGGCCCCTCTCTCTCACCAGGAAACCAGCACACCCCACCCTTACTGGGTCGTACCCCCCTCTCTCACTGGGGGGCCATACCCACCCTTTCCTAACCTGCATTACCTGTAGTAGCACAGTATCTTTAGGTGCTAAAGCTGCAGTGATGCAGATTTTACTGCTTGGCTGGTTAAGAATAACTTTTGCAAAACGCAATCAGTCAATAAAGTGTATTGATATTTTTCCCAAAGGGGCTTACAGTCTGAAAAAGACAAAGGGAGAGGGCAACAAGGAGAGGATCACATAGGAAGAGGCAGGAATACATTGATGAAGCTGAGAAGTTGCTGGTGCCCATGTTTAGGTTAGTTACAAGAGAAGGAGTAGGATTCTGATTGGAAATGCAATATAAAGAGAAGCATAGACAAGCAATCTGTGGTGAGGAGAAAGGGAAAGCCTGACAGAAGAGGTAGGTTTTTAAGAGGGATTTGAAGTGAGAGAGGGAGCAAAGTGTATGGGCTCAGGGAGTTAGTTCCAGGCATAGGAGGAAGCACGAGAGAAGGTGCATATGTGGTTTAGGGAGCAGGAGACTCATAGGTGAATGAGGATGGTTGTAGAGCAGCAGTAGTGTTTTGGGGTGGAGACATTATGAACCTCTGTACAATTTTGATAATGGGGACAAGACACTCTTAATGGAAAGAACAATATTGAATGCTGTCATTTGCATTGTCTCTGTGCCATGAACTTCTAAATACTTTCTCGTTACCTTCTCCATTGCTAGCTGCATAGCTGCATCTTGGGTTAGTTTAATATGACAAGCCCAGCTCTGGGGGAGGGGCATGTAACTATGATGTTAAAACTCGATGTCTGAACACTCAGATCAGCACTTACATTGGGCACATAAACTGCCTAAAAGCCATCCTCTGCACCCAGCTGCTAAATTTAGGCCCTTTTTGCACGAGACGCACCCATGCATGAACACCCAGAAATCTGGGTGTTCGTGCGTGGGTGAGTCCCATGTAAAATGCGGTGGGTGCGTGCGCGGTGAGTGGGTGTGCGTGTGCGCTCCCGCCGATCACACATCCCCACTCACCCCCCACTCATCAACATGCACGGAACAACCGGCAAACACCAAGGTTGATGAGTGGCGGATGCGTGGGGATGCGGGTGTGCTTGTATGAACCCACCCACCGCGCACAAACTGGCGTGAACTTGGACCCCCCCGCCCTGCAAGCCCATGTAAAAATGCCCTTAGACATCTGATGGAAGATGTCCATGTTTTCAAATATGACGAGGCAAAGATGCTTTTCACAAAGCAAACCTAGCAATGTGATTGTGCACATAACAAAATGGCCAGGAGAAGGCTATAATTTCAGTCCCAAAGTAGAAGGGTCAGCTAGTTAAGCAGGATGGTGGATATGCTTTTTGTATCAAAAAGAGATGTGTCCCTGAGCGCTATTGAGACCATAACTCCCTGCATCTATTTCAGCTGCGCACACATCAGAGGAGACAAGCTCAATCTCTGGGAAGGGATCGTAAGCCACATCAGACGGAGGGCAGTAGGGGACAGGACATTAAAGTTATGGCATTGGGGTTGGCTTTGGATGGAGTCACCTCCCTCATGTCCCATCCAGTGAAGTGGTTAGCTACGGGTCCTGGCAAATATGCTTTGAAAGGAAATCAGCGTTAAAACGAAAGGGAATATTTTTAAATGAAAGCAAGAGGCAAGCTAAAAATAAAATCATTACATGAATATGCAAACTTACCCGCTTTCTATAAATACTACATTATTCAATGTCAAAAGCATCCTCTCTTTTGATTTGTTTGCCATTTAAACACAGTCCATAAACATGTTTGACTTTTCTTTTGAATGAAGCTCTGAAGTTAATTTGTGCTTTGAAGTGGTTATTTCTTTGAAGCATGCATTTTTTCAAGATGTTATTAAGCCACGAGTTACTTATTCACACTAACTGTGTGTGTCCCTGTACTCAGGAGATCATAAATAATATCATTTTACTGAGCTTGTGACATCAAGCATCAGGGAGGGAGCTTACTCCACCAGACAGTGGTTCAGTACATAACCTGGCTCAGTATGAGAGAGAGAGAGAGGTTTCCAATCCTCTTCCCACCAGCAACCTCTTTCCTTAACAAGTTCCTAATAGCAATTCATCTGTTGCTGCAAGTTCTCATATGAATGGGCTAAAGATTCTTTTAAAAAGGTCAAATAGTAGTTTCACATTTGACAGGCAATCTGCGATGGGATTAAAGTGTGGGGAAGGTGAAATAATCTGTTATTTTCTAGCCCAAATTGAGACCATAATTGCCTGTAGATAATTGTAACCATCTGTTCTTTATGTGTGGGAATACATTTAACCCTAAACATTCAAATGCACAGTGCTCAGCCTGCCACTTATGCATGATATAATGGCACTGGTAATTAAAGATCTTTTTACATGATTTCTTTGCTTCTTTCTAACTCCACTTCACTTTCAGATGTTATGGTTCTGAGAACCAGTGTAGGCTAGTGGATAAGGTGTTTGACTTTGGTTGAAAATAGACATGACGCTAATGCCCCTTTAACATTTCTTATGCATGTTGCAGGGCTGTATAGGGCACCAATACAGCCCTGCAACATGCATAAGAAATGTTAAAACGGTGTTAAAGTGGAGTTAGCGTCATGTGTGTTTTCACCCTTTGACATAGAAGACCCGGGGGTTCAAATCCCATTTTAGCCATTAATTCACTGAGTGGGATTGGGCAAGTCACCATCTCTCAATCTTGGTTTCCCACCAGTATAATGGGAATAATAATCATCTACCTCACTCAGTTGTTGTGAGGGAGAATTAGATAACAATTAGAAACCCCCTTGCGCACAGAAAATGCTATGCAAATAATAAGAAATCCAGCTTGAGCACCTCTAGTTTTCTGCATGATGGCATTTTTGTGATGTTTGAACAGAACTACCACGTGGCAAAACCAAAGTGCTCTGTGGCAGAGCAGCATCAGATATTTTCCATGTCACCTCTGGGGTATCACATGGAAGGTCCATTCAGCTATCATGAAAATTGCTGTATGCAGTATCATGAAAATTGCCATATGCAGTATGCCAGAGGTAAACTATGATGCTCATGCTGGGGTCTGCGGATGGAAATGCACCAATCACTTACTCCGGTGTAGCCTCTGATCTAAAACCAGAACTTGGTTCCTTCCTAAAAAAAAAAATTGTTCACAGTAACTGGAAAAAAATCTTAAGTAACTTAGCTGGAATTCTTCTCAGCAAGTCAGTTCTATTAATAGCATTACAGCCATTAAACTAGAGTCTTCTCTTTAGTTTAATTCAGAAGAGTTACCCGAGGAAATAAATACTTGATCAATAATGATCAATGCTATAATGAGTTGTCTTGCCACTTTTTCACACTCTGCCCCGATGGCCAGGGATGCTTTACAAATCCAGGTCAGTAAGTCTGTTCATGTAATCTGTCTACCTTCTTATGGAAAGACCAACTTCATGGTATCTGCTGAAATTTTAAGACAATTGACACACCATTACAGTAAGTTATCATCAATAAAATTAACCTATCAGATTTTTGTGCAGTAATTATGCAGCTACCCTATTCTGTACCTTTGTAGCTAGAAGGAAATGGATGATGTATATTATACAGAAGAATAATTAAAATCTGCTTCTGCAGTTATAGTAATATATACATTAAAAAGCGTTTCCCCTGATTTAGGTTTCATTGCTACGTACAGTAGAAACACTCTTCTGATATCAGCAGACATAGAAACAAACCATTAATAATACTAATAACTTCTGTTGCACTTTCATAGTTTAAAGTGCGTTACAATCCTTATCTAGTTCATTCTCACAACACTCTTGTGGGGGTAGGTCATTATTATTCCATTTTACAGATGCTAGACTGAAACTGTGAGGGAGTGACTTTGTCAAGGACACCCATGACGAAGTCAGGATTTAAAAGCTGACCTTATGCACTAGCACACATGGGCTCTCATGGCAAAGCCTCCAAATTAGCCAGGTCTTTAGTTAATATAAATCTAAGGTAATAGCTCTAAATTCAGTAGCACCATGTCAGTCTAAACCAACTGATGTGCCCCTTTAACTGTCAGTTGGTGGGAAAACAGGATTATTCTGATGGTGTGGTGAGATCCAATGCAAAGCCTACATGACTGTATCCCCTGCACCTGTATTTTCATCAGTATCTTACAGGAGGAATACCACTGCTATTCTGTATGCACAGAATCTCCAAGCCATTAGTTCCTCACCACAAATCTCTAAAATTAAATTCCTTAGTCTAAAATAGATCAAACTCCTTTATGGCCCAGTTACTTGTAGAATAAAAGACACCATCGAAGCCCTCAATTTCATAATTCCTATCTGTTGAGACTCTGTTAAGTAATAGTTTCCTATTAGCCATTCTCTGCAGAGGGAATCAAATAATATTAGGTAGGAATTAAGTACACTGCTCTTCATTCCTTTACTACAGTTGGAGACTGATAAGTTATAGAAATTAACAGCCCAAATTCTCAAAGCTCTCCACCAGCACAACCCTGTGGAAATTGATGGGTAGCTTATTTATTTATTTATTTGTTTTTATTTTGTTTTTTCAAATTTATACACCACCCTTCCCACAAGGGCTCAGGGCGAGTTACAATAATAAAACAACAATAAAAATCCATACAATAAAACACTCCCACCCTTCCCACCCCCACATATCTGGAACACGCTGAGGATCAGGCTGTCCAGGAAGCCCTATAATAAGATTTCTATGGCATCACTACATTGAGGATAATTGTCTTTGCAAGTTGCTCAAATCTGTACAAAAGTGATCTTAGATGAAATGTTGCACAATACATTTGTACATCCTTTTCTTTTTCCGGATGTTATGACACTTTGTACCTAAATTAGATACCACGGTGCCAGCAGCTCCTGGGGGAACAGACTTACCGGGGCTTTCCACCTGCCAGACCTCCAAGGGGGCTCGTTGTGCCACAGTGGCTGTTGCTGCCGCTGCTGGGATGCTCTTCTGCTCCCATGGCCACTGCTGTCAGTCCCCGCTGAGGATCGGCGGGGCAATAACAACATGGACAGTTAGTGCTGGGGGCACATGCCAAGGGGGCGGGAGGGACATTATAAGTATTTGGTGGGAGGGGGAATTGAAGCAGAGGGGAATGCAAATGGAGAGAGTAGGAGGGGGGGTGTTTCTTGATGTTATTGGGAGGATATGAGAAGTAATGAGGGAGTCAATGGGCGACTATGTATTGAGGGGGAGGGATATGGGTTGTTTTATTGTTGTTATATGCATTTTGCTGCTCTATAATGGAAGGGGTTTTTGCTAGATGGATATTACAGATCATTTTTGTATTTAGAGATTGTAGGATGGGGACCTCCACCCCCAGTGAGAGCGGGGTGAGGGGTGAGTGGAGGGCCCCCCCTGGTGGCAGCAGGGTGTGGGATGGGAGTTGAGATGGAAGGAATTTAGAATGTTGTTATGGGGTAGTGATAGGGGGAGCGTATATATGAGTATGGATTTTATGAAATTATACAGGGTCCCCTGTGTGGGATTAAACCCAGCTGCTGTGATTTGTTGTGCGGTATTATAATGGGGTATTGTAGAGGGGTGGGCTGTTTTTGTTTTTCTTGCTACTGGGTCCCCTGTGTGGAATTTAACCCAGCTGTTGTGCTCTCTTATGTTATGTTTTTCATTTTTGTTGTGAGCCGCCTCGAGTTGCCTCGGCAAGAGTGTGCGGGATACAAATAAAAATGAAATGGTAATGAAATGAAATATTACTATTTCACTAGGTTGAAAGAGTTTCACACTCCTTTAAAGGCCACTTGCATACAGATAAAGGCACTTCCAACGTATGGAACTGCCAATTAGAGCCCATTATAAGTGGCCGGATCTGGCTTAGCATTAGAGGCGGGACTTGGGCAAAATCTCAATTCTCAGTTTCTATCGGTATCGGAGCTCTGTCTACCGGTTCTCCTATCAGTTCTCGGTTCTCTTGGGAATGAGACTTCAGTGGGGAAAAACGCAATGTTAAAAATCCAATTAAAAAACCAATGCAAAAGATCCAATACCGCTGATACTGAGAAAAGAACCAAGCTATTGGAATAATCTGATAGAGCCATTATCGAGTACTTTCAGTTCTTGGCAATACTGAAAATTCCATGCCTACTTAGCATAATATTATTTGGCAAAACCCACTCTATCCTTACTGTTGGAACATTGAATTCTTGCTGTGCCTGCTTTAAGAAGTTTCCTTTCCAGTGGGTTTTGAAGTGTAGTGATGGTTAGATATAAAAATCAAATGGGAGTTGCCTAAATACAATCTTGTAAATGAACTGCACTCTACCACTTAGGAAATGCAAGAGAGAGGCTGTCTCATTTTTCCTCAGGAATGTTTTCCTGGTAACATTAATTATAACAGTAGCTTGTGTCCATGCTGTGTCTGTCCCATTTATTACCTGAGTACTCTACAGCCATCATGCAATTATTTTTCACAACTGTCATCCAAGTAGGGAATTTACATTACTCTCCTTTGAGAGACCAGGGACTGAGGCAAAGATCAAATAACTTGCTTCAAGTGTCAAAAGAACTCTGTGGCAGAGGGTGAGAATTGAATCAGTCCATCCAACCTTACTCAAAAAAGGCCATCTTTCCTCCTGTTGGTGCATAATACAGCATTCCTCACTCAAGTAAGGAAATTAGGTGGGTGTATAATGCTCTATTTTCATTCCATGCCACCATATTTTCCCTATTTTTTCTCTCTGGTTTTCCTAGAATAGCTGCAGTGATGTCACACTTCTGAGGTATTTGGAAAAGGAGCACCTCATAATAGCAGCATATACTGTAACTGGTGAATGTATTGCTTGCATGCAAGAACTTGCGTTATACTCCTCTCCAGCTGTAAGGGGTACAGGACATGGGTGTTTAGAACATGGGCAACCCTCAGGGAGTGGGATCAAGGCCAGGAGTAGTGTCAGGATCAGGACCAGGAGTAGGGATTCAGGGGCAGGGCAGGGTCCAGGGCTGAGGTGAAAGACAGACTTGTGATACGACGCCAGTCTAGGATCTAAGCCGTGAAGTCAGTCGATATGGGGGCCAGAGATAGGACAAAGGTCAGAGGCAGGACAGGAAAGAGAGCAAGGCTGCGAGGCAGGGAGCGAGGCTAGGAGATCAGTGAAAAGGTAGAGACCAAGGAGAGGAGCAGAGAGAGGTGAAGCAAGACAAGAACAGGAAGCCAGCTGTTGTTATGCCCAGCTTCCTGCAGCTGCCTTATGGTCTTCTATCTGGACTAGCAGCCAATCAGGAAGTTTCGGTAGATGTGTGTCAAGGCTGGAGGGGGTGTGGCTTTGGCAGCATAGGAGAGAGCTACATGACAGCTCCAGATTCCAGGCTGGCTGATGGTGGTGCTGCTCAACTGACCTTTGCCCTGGAACTTCAGGGTCACCGGTTCAACGCTTGGTTCCTGGCAGAACTTTATGTATTGATGCCTGAACGTCGTGCTGTTATTGGTCTGCCATGTTAATGTTTCAGTTCACGTTATTCATCCCTGTGCATGGTCACCTAGAGATTAAATTTCTATAGAGCTGCAAAGGTTTCCTTTTTTATTTCCCCTGCATCACCCATGTGAGGTTTTGATTTTCCTATAGATTGAAACAATTTACAAATGTAAACACGACTTGCTCTGCAGATGATTACCAAGTGTCTTGATACCAAATGAAAGGCTAGAGGCTATTTTTTTTCCTCCCCTGGATTTTGGTGATATGATTTAGTGGCTTTGTTTCTTATTGTTTAGGCAAGAATCTGCATTCTTCTGAGCATTTCCCCCTGCTACAGTAGAGGTTCTCAAACTGTAGGTCGGGACCCTAAGTGGGGTCACACCATCTGCTAAGAGTGGGCTTGATAAGTGAGCCCATTGGTGTAGATTCTAATTATGACGTCTTCTCTCCCACTCCATAAATAGCCAAGACAATCTCAAGATGTAAATCTTAAAAACTTTGCTAAAATATTTAAAATAAATCACTACAGCTGGTGTAAATGAAAACAACAAAGTAAAAGTATGAAACCACTACAAATTATGAAGTGGAGAGGTATGAATGGCATATAAAGTATGAAAGTAAAAGAGAATGGTTTACAGGAAAGAACTTAAGAACTTGCAAGTCTTTAGAGTTGTCATGTAATCAGCTCGCCAGCTGAGAACATACAGTAGCTTACCCAGAACCTAGGTTTGGAGAGAGAGGGGAAAAAAGAAGTCTTCTGCAGAATGGATGCCCAAAGTTAGACAGAAACAGGAACTGGGAACCAATTATAATGATCCCACCTGCTGTATTTATTCCATCCATCATCAGTCTAACCTAATTGTGACAAATACGGTCATGGATAGTCCGTGCCATTGGCTAGCAGCTTATTACTTAAGACGCTGTATTTTCCCCTATAACTTTAAAGTGGAGTTTATTATTTCCCTTTAAATTTAAATTGGTGCCACACTTCAGTCTCTCATCGATAGTAAGTGTTCAGTACTCTCAACCTTGAGGGATATGCAAGTGTGCCAAATATTCCCAGTCCTCAGCTGCTTTAGCAATGTTACCAGTTCCTAATTAATTTTATTCATAGGAACCTTTAACCCATAAAACCTACGTCTCAAATAGGGTCACGATCCTATCTGATTTTGTATTCATTAATTTCATTTATTAGGATGTTAGCTTACGCCATAATCCATAAATTATAAAACAATGATAAGGTACAAAACAACTCACAGCAAAGCAGTAAAATACAAGAAATACATCACCAGACTAAGTGGGTGATTTATGCAATACAAATTTACGTCATTGTTCCTCAGTCCAAAAACATGTGTTTACGTGGGGCTACCCATGGTGACGGCTCAGAAGCTGCAGCTGGTGGCTCGGCTCCTTACGGGGACTGGGCACCGGGAGCACATAATACCAGTGCTCTGGGCTCCGCACTGGCTGACTATTGTCTTCCGGGCCCGATTCAAGGTGTTGGTGCTTACCTATAAAGCCGTATATGGCCTAAGTCCCACGTATCTGCAGAACTACCTCAATCCCCGGGTACTGGATCGGCCCCTGCGGTCATCGGGGAGCACCCTCCTCAAGGTCCCCTGGGTTTCTCGGGGGGCGACGATGGAGAGGGCGTTCTTGGTGGCCGCACCGAGGCTGTGAAACTCCCTTCCAGCCCAGGCCTGGGTAGCCCCGGACCTCTCTTCTTTTTGATGGATGTGCAAGACTTGGCTGTTTCGCTCGGTGAGGGAGATGGGTGAGGTTGGGGGGTTAGGGAGGGGGTTTTGTTGTTGTTTTGGTTGTTTTGTTGCCCCACTATTTATGTTGTATATTTATGCTGCAATTTTATATTTTATTAGTGTTTTATGGTTTATGTGATTTTATATTATTTGTATTTTAGCAGATTTTTAGATGTTTGCCACCCCGAGCTGCTTTTGCAGGCGGGGCAGTATAAATTTAATTTAATTTAATTAAAAGCAAATGGGGCTAGGGACTTAACTGATTCAACATTCTCCCACTGAAGAATCCAGATAGATTTTTCATAATGAGAAAATGAATTTAAAACATGGGTTAAAGGTAAGATGTACTTTCTTCTAATGTCATTATAGAGTGGGCATTCTAGCAAGTAGTAGACAATATTTTCTCTAACACCAGGACATCTCGGACATACCCTCTCCAGTGAAGGGTATGTCCGAGATGCCCACGTGCATTTGTTATGTCCGATATACTTCACATGCATTTGTTGTATCTGGAGTCCTGGGATTATATTTAAGTCTTAAGATGGGGTCATGCAGCTGAAAACTTTAGGAACCACAGAAACTTGCTGCATGTCCCCAAGTTTGTATATTTTGAGACTGCATTAAAATGAACTCACTGGGTGTTTTCAGATAAGCACCTCTCTACCCAGTACCTACCATGCTTCTGTGAAAACCCCACTGGTAACCAATGGTTAATCAGTGAGTACTGGACAGGTAATGTGCTTGTCTGAAAACACCTGCTGTGTGTTATCTCTTAATAGGCAAGAGTTTAGACTCATGAATCAGTTTAAAAGGAACCCCACATAGTAAGGCTGGCGGACTGTAACACCGACGAGGAAATGTTTTATATCGGAAGTGGTAACCCTGATTGTACACATTATTATAAATCATTTCTTCTCTGTTTCCTGTGACAGACTTCAATTCCAGTATTTTCTCTGTTGGCATCTCCATTTTACATTAGTGGAAAATTCATGCATATGCCCTCTCTTAGGATCTTCAGATCGCTCCTAAAAACCTGCATCTTTTGGCAAACCTTCCCCAACTCCTCACTCCCGTATGTTACCCGTTTTGCTTCTCTTTTTACTGCTTCTTCCTTCAGAATCCCCCTTCTCCCCTGTAACTACGCTAATCATGTGCACTGTGACGAAATGCAGCATGGGGTGCTATACGACGAAGCCACCCGCCTTACTGGGTTATGTCTAAAGATTGCTGCCACCACTGGAAACCAGGAAACTAAAGAGATTCACACCTTCCCGGATATGCGAACCCCAGCCCAGCTCTGGCTCTTCACCCACAGCTCCCCGGGTACCCCTCCTGCTGAGGTCAGTCCCCCTAAAGTCGCTCTCCGTAGGTAGGGCTGCTGGAACCTGTGTGTCTTGCCAGGACTCCCCTTCGTGGGTACAAATCCTTCTAACCTTTAAAGGTACCAGCGGCTTTTTCTTTCCAGTCGCTGGTCTTTTCACTCAGGCACAGATAAGCCCATTTTACAAAACAAAACAAAAGAGATACTTTATTAGCCAAAAGCAGAGAAACAGGTTTGGCAACAAGGCTAAGGGAAAAGGCTTTGGATAAAGAGGGAAGCAAACTTAAAATAGAGTCTCAGATCTTGGGGATCGGATGTCCCCTGGTTTGGGTAGTTGCCTCCTAGGACTGAGGGTAGAAAGGCTGTTGCTGGTACTCACAAACTCCTTTTCATCACCTGTGCAGGTAGAAACAAGTGAGGCACATGTCTTAGCTGGCTCCCTGCCAGCAGGGTGTTGCAGTTTCGCAAGAGAAAGTCAGAGAGAGAGGAAGGAGTGTGTCCTGGCTTTTTAAGCTCGACCCCTCCTCCCCTTTGGGAATTGCCCCCAGGTAGGGATTTCTCCAATCCCAGTGAACTAACTGAGCCCTCTGACCTCTGATGTCACCTAGGGGAGACATCATGGCGTTCACCTTGAGATACTGATCCCTGTCCTTGGCTTGTGGAGCATGTCTAGGAGACTCGTCCTGTGAACTTGCGTTAGAGAGGCCCTGGGGTGGGGTGGGGTTGGTAGGGTGTAACTGAGCGTTTGTCTAGGGGACTCTGGTATGGAAACAGGGGCATTTTGCCACATGCACCTACCACTTCTTAACACCATGAATGTATCCCTGTCCCTCCTTATATGCTCCTCCTCTTGCTGTCCCCTCTCCTTGTCCATTCTAGATTGTAAAATCCTTTGAGTAGGGACCTGTCTGTATAGTCACAAGTACTCAGCACCAGGCACATTGCTAATGTGATATAAATAATAATAATAGAGCAGAATGCAAATATAGATAACAGCCATGTAGACCTCAGATGGATTTTTCCACATGCTGAGCTTCTTGGCAAATGGGTTCAACAAGTTTCTGATATGGCACTGAAGGTGGTTTGTTCTCGTCTTTGCTTGCAGCTAAATACTGCTCAGCATGGTTCAGCTGTACCTGGTGGCGTTCGTTGTCAAACAACGTATGTTTGCTGTACGTAGATAAAGCTATTATAGCATTGACTAAGGAGAGGAAAGGAGACTCAAAATTGCTTTCAGAAAAAGCTCACAGTCCTTTTCGGCTTGCGTGAATCTAATTGCATATCTGTACCTTTTGCAATTTGCTTGACACCAATGTGGATAATTTTAGCATAAGCAAAGTTGAAGTTTTCCAGTAGGAATTGCTTGCATTTTGCCATCCACCAGCTTTTGGCCCAGCCTGCAGAGTGATCTGCAGGTTGGGTGGGCACACTGGGGCCTCTGGTGTGGAAGCAGGGCCTACCTGAATAGGGGATGGTCTGCACCCACCACCACCAAAAGCAGAGTTGGAGCAGACAGCAGCGCAGAACCCTGCATGTGTGTGAAACCCTGCCAATTATGACTCTCAGAGCCTCATGTGGTCTGGAGACAAGGAAACCTGGTGCTCATTCCTAGAGCCTGTCAGAGGATTCCAGTCAAAACTGACAGGATTTCGCACATGCGCGTGTGTACACACACACACACACACACGAGATAAAAATAGACATGACGGTGACCCGCTGTGGCCCGGGACTTACTGGCATGCGTGTTCAGGCACTGCCAGTTATCAGCCCTGGGACTGCCCCAGGTGGGTAGGCAGCTAGCCCAGGTTATGTCCTAGAGCCAATGTGGTGTAGTGGATACAGTGCTAGACTTGGACCTGGGAAGTCAGGGTTCAAATCCCACCCTTGCCCAGAGCTCACCTTCACCAAATCAAAGCCTATCAGCCTTAGTTTCCCATCTGTAAAATGGGAATATGTGTGTATGGAAGAGTGGATTCTGTGCTGGGCACTGAACAACTGATTGGGGCAGCACTGGATTTTTCACTCTACCTCCCATCAGTAGTAACCACAAAAATCTATCTCCTCCAGCGCTGTCATCAAGAATAATTATAATGCGGATTATTGGGACATTCTGTTGTTAATTTAAATAAACACACAGGGCTGGGTTGTCTCACGACAACATCCCGGTCCAGCTTTTACCAACCACAGTTGGGAGTTAGAGCAGCCGAGACGTCAGCTGGATTTACGCCCTGGTTTGTGTGGCACGAGATGGTCAGGTCATAACAAAGAATCTGGCTCTTCAAAAGGGAGGATGCTGGGGTGCTTTGGGAAGACTAAGCTAAACTGGAAGGATGAACTTGGAACTTAGTTTTGAAGGCAGTGATCAGGTTGCTTATTTCATCTAGCAGTGACTTCCAGAGTCTTGATCCAGCTCCTGTGAAAAAACTTTCTGCTGTTTGTAGTATTATGGCACGGGCAGTAGAATCACCACCAGTCTATGGGACAAATCCAGCCCGAGGCTGGTTTTTGTTTGGCCGTTTTCTAGTCCCTGGATCTGACCCATGGATCCAGTGGCTACTTCCAAGCTGCGAACAAGGGATCAGAGATGAGAGCATGTGCTCGGGGATAGGGGATCGGTCCTTGATTTAGGCCACATTCGTACTTACAAAATAAACTGATTTATCAAAGTCGAAGCAATTATTCAGGTTTTAGTAACTCCAGTATCGTTCCCACTATCCTCTTACATCAATTTAGTACTGATGCCATCTGCCCCCAGTGGCCATGTCACAAAAGTGCACACAATGACACCTATCCCTTCATGCATTACACACATGGGGTGTTTTCAGATGTGACGGGGCCAATTGGCCCCATCATGAAATCAATGAATTGATCCCCCGCCGGGATGACCCGTCACGCCCTAACAGATGTGCCGGGGGATCCCAGCGGGGAATCGGGGAGGGGGCGGGGCCGCGCGGCGCAACGTGCAGCCGCACGGCCCCACCCCCTCCCCGCCGCCCGCCGTCTGGGGAGATGGGCGGCCGCCACGGCCAATGCCGCCGCAGCGCTCGCCCGCTACAGCCACGGGCTGGAATCCCTGCAGGGATTCCGGGCCGTGGCTGCCGTCCAGACGTGACGGCGGGGGTCACCACGGCGGGGAATCGCCTTCACCACGCTACGGTCTCCGGTCCCACCGATTCTGCCGCTCACATGGTGAATGTGATTCCCCACCGTGGTAACATCTGGGGGGGAACATCCGTTCCCCCCAACAGACGTTACGTGGTCCAAGCCACCACAGGGAATTGACTGTGGTTGACATTGACCACGTAACATCTGAAAATACCCAAAGTATTCCATGATTAATTCCATAGAGTTCTCAGCAGAACAGGGGCTTTGCACTGCAGCCTGGAATTGATTTGCATACCGTGCTCGCCAATCAAGCAAGGAAAGGTTTTGCATTACAGGGTACTTTAGTTTAGAAAGTGAAGGAGATTATCTGCTCCTGATTTTTCTGGAGTACATACTTCACCTCCTACTCTAGAATACCATCGCTTGATGTGTGGACAATACCAAGGTACATGCAATTTAAGGACTCAGTACACCTTTTTAGCCATTTATATGAACCTAGCCTTCTATTCTTCCTTTCACCACCTGAGCACATCCCTTCAGCAGTCCCACCCCCAACTCCTGTCCAGCCTGCAGAGCTTGTACTAATTTTCAAAGCGGTGTACAGGAAGAAAAATGATCCCTGCTGCCTCTGTATTATGGTATGTGTCTGTTTTGCAAACAGTTGGGAGGTCAGCTCTACAAAAAAGGAGAAACACACAGTCAGGGTTTGCCTTCTTTAAACAATAAACATGTTAATAAAGCGAAGTAACCTAGTAGTTTTTGAAATGGAACATTTGAAACATGCTGTGCACATGGTCAAGTCTCCCAGAGCCCATGGTGAAGTATGATTACAGGGTATGACATTTCCATAACAACCCAAGAGCTTCTGAACTTACAATCAAATTGTGTTAAATTGTGATTCTGAAGAAATAGGTTTTGGTCTCAAACATTTAGCTTATAATTTAGGGAGAGAATGGGATTCAGTCCTGCGCAAATTAGCATGAGACAAGCTGAAACGCAGAACCCACTTACCACAGCACCAGTAAATCAGGCTACTAGCATACATGAAAGTACTCATTATCCTAGTCCAGAAAAGGAACCACACTAAAATGCAGCACTGCCTTGTTTCTCCTTTTGTGCTCAACTGTGTTCAATTGTTGACCTACTTGGCTTTGCAAAGCAAGGGAAAAAAGCAAAACAATA
Organism: Sphenodon punctatus; assembly: GCA_003113815.1. Classification (NCBI taxonomy): domain Eukaryota; kingdom Metazoa; phylum Chordata; class Lepidosauria; order Sphenodontia; family Sphenodontidae; genus Sphenodon; species Sphenodon punctatus. The sequence continues at coordinate 2,115,348 of QEPC01010227.1, forward strand.
TTAACCCAAATTAGCTGAGCAAGTAAGGACACACCACGACATTCAGTAAGTCCCATTTGAAGAACCTGAATTTGATTTTGAAGTTCAACTCTGAAAGTTCGATGCTGAAAGTGGATACAATCAAGCTATTGGTTGATGTTTCACAACCCTAAATCTCATAGCTTTTACTGCACATGGCAAATGCCAGTCTTTCAATGGACGCGTTAGTTCAAAGGTGGCGTGCAGTTCATTCTGTGAATAGTGAAGCAACTTGAGGGTTTTGTGTACATATGGCCAAGCAGCCAGGCACAGACAAAAACCAGCAGATAACATATCTCCTGTAGATTTAGCAAAGCAGGTTTTGCTAAATGCTCACATTTCTGAGTTTACTGAATTTTCTGGAGATTGTGTAGGAAATGGTGGGCCAAAGTCATTCCTGGAGTAAAACCAGTGAGGTTAGTGCAGTTACTCTGAAACAAATATAGTCCAATGTGTGTAAAACGCTCTTGGCTTTTCAATGGAGATCAAGCAGCTGAATGTTTTCCTGTTTAACCATGTGACCTCTTTGAGGTGGCATGCCAGTGATATTTTAAAACTTGGGCTTGCCTCCTTTTTTGTATGCAAATAAGAGAGAAGGTTTGGGGGAGGATGGGAGCAGAATAAAAGGGGTTTTTTCTGCTTCTTTCATACTTCAGTAAAATATCAGGAATTGGCCTAATAGCAGGAAGGCCAACTCTGATCTCCACAACTCTGTCTGGAGGCCTCAGAGAATTTTATTAGTTCTAGCATGTTAATTGCAAGACTACGGTGTTTTATTTATTTATTTATTTATTTATTTTTGTTAACCCTTTAACAAAGACTTCCATTATCCAAAGTTTTAGTTAGTCATTGGAATTAAATGAGTGTTAACAAAAGTATAACAAGCTCCAGGGTACAGTGTCAAAGAGAGTTAGCACAGTGTTTTTAAAAAAATATTTAAAAATGTGAACACAAACATAGGAATGGGACTTCTCTTCCATCTTGAGAGATGGCTGTGACCCTTTCAGCATCTGATCTGTCCAGTCACCTATCCCTTTGTAACTTTGAGGCTAGATGACTGTCGTGTGGTCTACAAGGGGCTGCCTTTGAAGACTGCTTGGGGGCTGCGGGTGGTACAGAATGCAGTGGCCTACCTTCTGACAGGTGCTCCAAGAGTCAGCACTGACTTCCAGTAGCATACTAAGCACAATTCCAGGTGCTGGTTAGACATCATGTTAGCCACCTATCCGGGTGTTAAACACACATTCACCTGCTACATCTGTTTGTGCAAGTACGCTTTGCACCACATGTCTATCACAGGTTGTGATCCCAGAAAGCATGGCTGTAGACAGCATGTAACTGCTGTTACACGTAGATAAGCCTGCTGCCTTTGCTTCCCATCCGTGGTCGTCCAAGATATCATAGGGGATACGTCCATTCAACCTGCCATTCACCCTAGATGACATCAGTGCTTTCAAAGTGGAGTGGGTTTCCATGGATTTAGTGTTACATCTGGCAACACCCAATCCTTGAATGGATTTTTAGCTATTGTCTGAAAAGCATGAATTGGTGGTAGTGGTTTTGTGTCTCGTTGTACCTTTCTCGGTGGATCATGAGGGGCTGTACAGTAACTTCCAGTAGTTGCTCTGTGACCCTGGGAAGGGACTGCATAAGAGGACTTCTTGGCTTCACAGGGCTGTTGGCTATGGATTAAGAACTTGCCTCCCATGCAGTGCAATTGCCTATGGGCTCTCTACCTTTTACTGATCTCATGATGTGGTGAACTGCCCTGTGTTAAACTGGGATGGCTTGACACCAAGCTGTGCTTCCCACGTGACATTAGCAAACATACAAATACATTGCTACAATCTTGTTGTGGTGACTGTACGTGGTGATGCTGTTAAACTATGAACCAACACCTAGACTGTTGACTTGGTTGTTGTGAAATGGCCAGGAACAAGTATAAGCTTCCCTGTCCAATCCGCTTTCACTTGATTTCTGAAACTTGAGGGTGAATGCCATGTACTGTTTTTCTTTGAAATATACTGCTGTCTTCTAAGAAACATGAGGTCTTCAGAGATCCCTCTGTTTCTTAGCTGCTTTTAAATAGAACCTATCCATTCCTTTTTTAGGAGTCCTGTCCACCAAAGGAAATAGCCATTAACTTTGAAAGTCAAATTAAGATTGTTTCAGGAAACCAATAGAAAATGGAATTCATTTTGTTTTCAGCAAAGTGGAAATGTCTGACTTCTTATGTGACCTGCCTTCCTTTCCTGAAGCACTGCTGCATGGTGTTAGCATACGTTAGCAGTTTGTCTTTGGCTTCAGGGTTTTGAGTAAAACATAATCTCATAATGGCCCAGATACACAAAGTGTGTTAAGTATCCATCAGAATTCTGACTCCATCCACAGATGGTGGGGCCCCACTTAGGTCCTGACCAACTATCAGGAGTACATACTGCCTTTCTGTTTGTATTTCATGTGGACACTTATAAATGTGAGGGTGGCAACCACAGTTCAGTGATCATTACCTCTCAGCTAGAGGGCAGGTTGCTGCAGTACTACTTCAATTTACACTGTTCATCTGAGCCCTAGTGAAGTGGAATAGTTATTTAGATTTAATTGAGTCAAAGTACTTACCTTTTCTTTCATCTGAACAGTGAAGTGGAATAGTTATTTTGATTTAATTGAGTCAAAGTAGTTACTTCATCTTACCACTGTCCCTCAGGACATGGGCTTAGTCTGTGTGCAGTTGGCTGCAGGGCAAAGCATCCCAGTGCAAACATTGTGCCTGAACGCTGCTCTAATGCCCCTTTGCAAACATATAACTCTGTGCTGCCCTTACCAAGAGCCAAGTGCCTTATTCACACTATAGAGAATGAATCCTGTTTGTGTGTTTGCAGACGTATATCGGGTCCATTGTTGCCTCCGTAAACCCCTACAAGACCATTCCAGGACTGTACGACCTCAACACAGTGGAGCGATACAGCAGGCACCACATGGGGGAAATTGCACCTCATATTTTTGCTGTCGCTAATGAGAGCTACCGCTGCCTATGGAAACGTCATGACAACCAGTGCGTTCTCATCAGGTAAGTGGCTACTGTCTTAATTATTCCTGCTGCTGAGCTATACAGGCAATTTTGAGAGCAAAGTCTAAGAACACAGGAGGAGGGGGAAACTGTCTAGAAAAAGAATGTTCTAATGCTCTCCTCTTAACCTCATTAATCATCAACTCTGTGGAGATGCAGCATCGGCACATGATCCCAGTTGGTTCTTGAATGACAAATCTCTCTCTGCTTACATGTGCCCTGCAGTTGTTTAATGAAAAAATATCTGTGCTTTGCACACACTTTTGCCTATTCAGTTTGCCACTCATTTCACTGGGAACACCTGCTTCTGCCCTTCTATGGGCACTGGGACTTCTGCCCTGCTATGTAACTGGTAATCTGTCACTGCTAGTTTTGAAACATCTCTTCCCTCCCCGTATATATATTTTTTAAATAAACAAAAAACCTAAACCTTAAAAGCCCATAAATCGTAAACGTACAAAACACTCAGACTTGTTGTTTGTTGAATCCAGTGTAACTGAGTGTCTTTATTTCCTCCTGTCTTGAGAGAAATTGGTCTAACCCATTTCTAAAGGTTTCTTCACCTAAGGCCTTTAAAAATAAGTTTGACATATCTCATGGATGGTGTAGGGACTGGTGATCCTGTTTAATGGCAGGGTGCTAGATTGCATAGCCTTCAGGGTTCTTTCCAGCTCTGGGATTCTATAATTTTCCAATTTCATTATGCATTGGTTTAATGGAGATTTAATAAGCTCCCATTTGGGTCTGCTGTTCATTAGCATGCAGAATTGTAGCACATCTGTGTTCTTATTATCAGCAATTGGTATTTCTCTACCATAGTTTCTCCAAAGCGCTCAAGATGCCTTCACATACGTTAATAGTTGTGTTGGGATCCTGTAGTCTAAACCCAAATAGGAGTTCATTTACACAACACTTTTTTTTAGAGTGGGTAGAGGCACAAACCTACATTCTGAGAGCTCACTTATCAGGGGCGTAGCAAGGTTGAGAAGAGCCTGGGCTCAAGCCTCAGTTATGAGTCCCTCATGTGCACGCGTGCAAAGCACGCACGTGGTCCAAAAAGCCAAAGTGGGTGGAGCTTAAGGGATGGGGTGGGGCCTGCTGGCACCTTCTAGATATACAAAATCCAGCGGCTAGGAGTTATAACTGTGGCCATAGACAAGCATGGCCTCCCAATGCTTCCCACCTCCCCAGCCGAGTGTCTACCACCACTCCCCAGGAGTGGTTCCACTGCAGGGGCAGCCGGGCGGGCAGTGAGGCAGGCACAGAGAGAGTGACTGCATCCACTGCCTTATTGGGGGAGGGGGTGAGCTTAGCCAGTCTGGCCTCCAGGGCCTGTTGCTTCTTGCTGCCGGTGCCGCCTGTGCCTTGTGCACGCATGCGGTGCGACCGGTCCAGAGGTGCTGCTATCACACACACAAGACACCCAAAATGCAGCTAGCTTATTAAGTGCATTATGGCATGAAAAGAGGCTATCTATCTATCTATCTATCTATCTATCTATCTATCTATCTATCTATCTATCTATCCACCTGTTCAGTTGTGCCCCATAATCAGTTCATGCTGCCCCCACCCAATAATCAGTTCATTTGTGCCTCTGCATTCACACTGATTCACCAGTTCAGTTGTGCCCCCATAATCGGTTCATGCTGCCCCCACCCATAACCATTTAATTTGTGCCCCAGGGCAGTGTGAATTGATTATATGGGGGGGCGCAAATGAACTTGTTATGGGGTGCAGGTTTAAAGACAGTATTCCTGTTGGCAATAACTTCATTAAGAAAAGTTAGTGAAATAGCAGCCATAATAATCTCAGAACCATATTTGCAGATTTATTTTCCAAGTTAGAATATATATTGCTTTACATCCTAAATTCCTACCTAAGATAGTGTAAGTAAGACAGTTGTGAGAATGTGACCCTTTTTACACGGGCCTCTCCCACCCATGAACACACAGATTTCTGTGTGTTCATGGGTGGGGGAGCCCCATGTGAACAATGTGGTGCACGCACCCATGGTGTGTGGGGGTGCATGCACGCCCTCCTAACACGCATCCCCACTCACCCCCACCCCCACACTTGTCCCCACGCATGGAGCAACTGGGGGACACGACAGTTACTCTGTGGGTGTGGATGAGTGGGGGGTGAGTGGGGATGCATGTGCAGCCGTGTGCATGCTCTGTCCATGCACTGGCATGCCCACGGACCTCCCACACATGGCGGAGCCATGTAAAAATAGCATGTGAGGAGCCACTTGAAGAAGAACAGAAGGTTGCTACCTTGTAAACAAGGTTCTTTGAGATGGCTCCGAACTCTCACAACACCCACCCTTCCAGCCCCGCATGGAATCTTTTTCTTATATTTCTAGAAAGGGTTGGAAGGACCTGTCATTCTCAGGGGGAGAGTGCTTTTTATGCTAGAGCTCAAGACCATCACGTGGTCTATTATTTGAACAGAGTGAGCGTGCACAACCCAGTTGTGAGAATGTTAGGAGCCATCTCAAAGAACCTTCTTTACAAGGTAACAACCTTTTGATCAGCACATGGGGAGCAGCTGTTTGTAAACAAACAACTTTATCTCCCAGATCTGTGTCCCTCAGGCTACTAGGAGGCAGAGGCAGAGGCAGGTGAGGGATAGGGACTGGAGCCAGGGAGGGGAGCCAGCAGAAGAACTTAGGCTGCCTTCTCACCTGGCGGTGGCAGCAGCAAGAGGGGCAAGGAAGACGCAGCGCGGAGGAGCCGGCAGCCAGGAAAAGAGCCGGTGCAGATCTGCCGGGCTCTTTTCCTGGCCACGGCTCCTCACCCCTCCCGCCTCCCTCGCCCCTCCCGCTGCCGCCACCGCTGCTGCAGGTGAAGGGGCCGGCCCTGCCTACGCCCCTCCCCCCAAGGGCAGGGCCCGGATGCAAATGCGCCCCCCCCCCCGCGCCATGGTAGCTACGCCACTGTCACTTATACCTTTTCCTATTCAAATTCACCACTTGTTCATTTATTGGGGTTTGTCTTGTCCAATAGCAAATGCATTCACACAGCTGCTGATTGTCTCTTGCATCTGGTTGCAGAAAACAAGAGATCATCAAGGAGCACAGGAAGTGGCAAGGATCTCACACAACTCTCAGACTGTGGGTTTGTGCCACTACCCTCTCTAAAGGAATGCACGAGCAAGCCCTGAGTGTTGCGTGAAATGTTGTGTTGTGTAAGGGCTACTTCAGCATTGTACCCTTGAACTCCACAGGAATTTTCCCACATAAGAGAATACTGGCTATTTTAGCATGAGCAGGTTCCATTAAGAGCTCTGCACGGGACAGAAATGTGGGCCAAATCCAAGCGTGGGCCTGATTCAGCCAGGCTCTCCTGAGCCTGCATTGGATATATCTGGGTGGCCTTCTTCTCACCCTCCAGCGCTGCAATATCACAATGCTCTGAAAGGGGTAGGGCTAATCCAGAAAAGGAGTTTGGCAAGGCAAGGGATGTGATCTTGCATACAAGCAGGAGGTTGGATTAGATGCCCCTGGAGATCCCTTCCAACTCATGATTTCCCCACCCCTTTTCAATGTGGCCATGCCACATACAGGTCACCGTGATGTCACCATGTTTTGTAGGGGGTGGGACCTCCTGCAGGTAGGGAGCCTGGCCCAAGCAGCTTGGGCAGAGCGTGCACCTGACCCAGCCCAATGAGACCAGTTTGAGCCTGTTGGGGTCATATAGTAAGCCTCTAGGCCTGATGTAAACATGAACCAGACTGGATAGTCCAGGTTTGAAATCCCATCTTAGCCATGAACTCACTGGATATCCTTAGGCAAGTCACTGCCTCTCAGGGCGCTTGCACCCATTACCTGGGAAGTGGGGTGAAAGTTTGGCAATTGTGACTCCTTTCTCATGGGAATTAGCGCACAGAGGAATGTGCTATTCCGCTTTTTCTCCTGCGAAAACACCCATGATTGTAAAAGTTACATCGGGGGACTCAGTCATGCACAAGTGTTCTCATGGGAGTAAAGCAGAATACCATATTCCTACGTGCACTGATTCCTGTGAGAACAGAGCCGCAGTTGCCCTCATGGAAGTCTCCGTGCTATAGAAATAACACTAAAATAATAATCAAGGCACATGGAAAAACTCCTGTGTGATGACTGAAGGAAAGATCACAAACGCTAAACTGAATAACACTTTTTGACTTTGTAAACACAATTTGGATATTCATGCATTTGTTTAAGTATTTGGATTCTCAACCCTTTAGTAGTTGACAGAGTTCATGACTTGTTCGGCACTTCGTTTGTTCTGTTTGGCACATCATCTGACATGACAACACCACAGCAATTGGTATTCAGCTAAAATGAGGTTGTGAGCTCTCAGAGCAGTCTTCAAATCCTAGTGTGTCATAATTTTGAGCGCTGTGTGTTCCTTTACTCCATGTATGGTAACTGAGATATCAGTAGCTAGTTAGCCATGCTGTGTAAAAGAGGATGTCATTGTATAATATTGTTTTAGGGTTTTGTGATCATTAAGCTCCCCCTAGTGGTGTGCTTCAGATTTACAGCTTTGTTTTGGGTACTCCTGTATTCATAGCACAACTGATGAACAGAAAGGTGGAATTGTTATTAAATGGTAATATTTGTTTCTGGTTGGATAAGTGGGGTAGGAGCATGAATATAATTTCTGCAGAAAAGGGGAAATTAATCCATGTCAGAACTTCCCTCCTCCTAGGTGAGACCAGTGGTTCATCTAGCTGACTCTTCTGTCTCAGACAATGGCCAGTACCAGGTGCTTTGGAGGAAACTGTAAGAAGCAGGACAATTATGGACTGATCAACTCAAAGTTGCTCATACCCCAGCTACAGGCAATCATGGCTTAAGTTCCCAAACTGTGGGTCAGGAAGTGGGGTCAGACCTTCTGTGGATGGGGTCACAATCCCAAATGCTATTTTATATACTTGTGGTTTTTTCTGTCAGATGTATACTGCTATTTAAATGGAAGTAACTGATTGGCCCTTGTCTGGCCTTCACTGACCTTAGTCCACAATTGACAAGTTAAAGTTTCTTTGTGGAAATTATAGCCGAAAAACTATTCACAGAATGGCTTTATTTGCTGTAATAGCAGCTGAATTAGGGAGAGAGTCGATATAACAATCTGTGGGCTGAGGACAGACTCCTAAGTGCCTGTTGTTTTTATTTGGTAGATTTTATATGATTGTTGATTTTTATTATATTTTTGTGGCAGTATTTTCTATACAATGCACAACTGTATTATGTTATTATTAATTTGAGATGGGTCCCCTGCCCCAAGGGGTTTAGTTTATAGAATAGAGGAGTTAGGGGGTCGGGTGACAGGGGAGAGGGGAACCTAGGGAGGGACAGGGATATATTCACAAAGCTGAGATATCGCAGGTGCACGTGCGGAGCTTAGTTACAGGGGAGAAGGGCACAGTGAATGAAACAACAGTAGAGGGAGCATCAGTGGTCTGTGGGGGTGAGGAGCTAAGGAAAGCCTGATGGGTAGGTTTTTAGGAGAGATTTTAGGAGGGATGAAAGGTCGATGGTCAATATCTTAATAAATTTAAATTTAATTTGATATACTTTCCATGTCTTCATTGCTTCGTGGAGCCTTGGAAATAGGTTTAAGTCACAAAATGGTATCACACAGGCCCAAAGCTTGATTTGGGGACATTTAGAGCAGAGGTAGGAAACCTCAGGCACGGGGCCAAGTGTGTCCCATAGCTAGTTTTTATTTGGCCCCTTTCCAGTTGCTGAAGGCCCCTTGATCCAGTTCCTACTCCCAAGTACTGAAAGACTGAGCTCAGGGTAAAGGAGCAGAGATGAGGGCATGCACACAATGATAGGGGAGAGACCCATCGCCTCTGGACCCTTCTGTTCCTAAGCATCCCCAGACCCAATGTCTGTGTGGCCCTTGGAATTCGTAGTGGTTTTCAAAGTGGCCTTGGGGAAGGAAGAGGTTCCCCACTCCTGATCTAGAGCATGAGCTTGTGTCCCCTGATCTTATTGACTTACAACCATTGATGGACCTGTCTGCCATAAATGCTTCTAGTCCTTTTGTGAAGCCAGAACCCCTTTTCTGTCAGCAGAGGATTTGTTTTCCTGCAGGAAACTCTCTGAGTTTAGGTCAGACTTCACTAAAATCATGTCCGCTAAGCATGACCCAGACTGGGAGTGAAGAACCTCTAGTCCTTGGTCCAGATCTGACCGTGGGCTATTTTTTAATTTGGGTCCTTTCCACTTCGTAGATCTGGCTGGTGCATCCAGTCCCTGCTCTCAGACACTGAAATAATAAGTTCAGGGGAAGGGTGTGAAGATGTGAGCATGCATTCAGGACTAGGGGGATGGATCCATGGCACAGATCCATGATCTGGACCCTCTCCTTTCTTCACTTATTCTAAGCACATCCTTTAAGTACCCCCACGTCCAACTTCTGTCCAGCTTACGGTGCTTGTACTAATCTTGCATTTATCTTTAAGTTGCTTTTTAGCTGAGTTAAGTTGTAGCCTAGGCCATTAGTGTGTTCCTCTGTTAGTGTGGCCCTTTTCAAACGGACATGCCACCCCCCTCGCCCAAGTGTGCGAGAGCGTCTGTTTGAATGCTGGGGGGGGGATGGGGGGCATCCATGGGAACACTGTAGCGGGTGGGGGAGGAGGGGGGACCATGTGCACTCCCGCATAACACCCACCTCCACCCATTGCCCATGCACAGAGCAACAGATGCCAATGCCAGATGCTCCGTGCGTGGAGGTGGGCGGGGATCCACGGGAACACACCCCCATGCACCGCCCACCTGCCACACCACCCACTCGTCCCCCCACGTACCTGTGCCCATTTGAAAAGGTCCTGTGTTAATGGACCTCCCATGGTAGTAAATTTAACTTTTTTAAAAAACAAACAAACCTCCAAAACCTAAAGGAGTTGAAGTAATGGGAAGAAATGTGCTTGAATTGTCTCCTTTTGAAGAGAATATGCCTCTGGTGGGAAATCACAACCTGACATGGGATCACTTGCTTTATTTTCAGCCTACAGCCTGAAACTCTTTTGCTCAGCCTTAGGATCAATATGACTTAAGCTTCTCTTTGGACAGACCCCAAACGTTTGATGAGAAAACTTATTTATGGGACTGATGTATCAGGATAAAAGTGTGAATTTGGAGAATGGTGTTTGCCAGCAGGTTCTTATTTCTTATCCGTTGTGCAAGCTACAAAGCCACAAGACTGAACAGAGAAGTGATTTACATTGTGTTGTTTCATTCGTTTTGCACAGCAACACCCCAAGAGTAAGAAATCTCTTACTGATGCTGCATCCCCTGCAACAGTCCAGAGATCAGTGTTGTACCTTAACAAATGCACCCCATGGTGAACAAGTGATGAGAAAAATTTCAGATCTCCAAAATGAAGCCCTCTCAAACTGCTGCTATATGCATTGTATACTGAGTGCTGACTATAATGGATTGGAATAAACTTTTGGAGGAGGAGGGAAAAGTTAGCTTGAAAGGTTGAGTGCATGCTAAGAAGTTTCCACTTTCCCTTCTGGCTTAGAGATCTTTTTAGAACTAAAAAAAAAACAATTAGATTTTGCACAGGGTACAAATGGTTTAAACCAGTGGCGCTCTTTACTGGTAAATGGTTTCCACATAATGACCCATAGTTCTGGTTTAGAAGACAAGAGTGTGAGCAGCATCATGTACGCAGATATGTACCTGCTTTACATAGTGGGATTTTGATTGCCTTTGACAAGTATAAAGGCACCAAAGTATAAAGTTCTTTTCAAGCTACACCTATCCGTGCTGCCGCAGTGTGCCTCAGGAATTTGGATAGGCCGCAAATGCATGATGAATGAATGAATGAAGAAAGCCAGCCAAAAGCCTACAACAGCCTAGAGCTGAGTGCATACAGCATATTTCATGCTGAAGCTTTCTGAGCCCCCCCACCCACCCCGATGCCATTTGGAAAGCTTTGAAAAGCATGTAGACATAAATCAGTTGCAGGTACATCATATGTCTTGTATATTTCTCTTTCCCCAGAGGATTTTTAAAAATGCAAGCTTTTAAAGTGTCTCTTAACAAAAAAAAAACCTGAAGTTTGCTTTTTAGGGTTGTATTTGTTCTTTGTTCTTAAGTGGAAACGAATTTCTGATGACAAAACAGCTCCCCAGTCACCCAAGTCTCATACCACAAAAGGCCAGGCATAACATTAACCACCAAGTCCAGCATGGGGCAGAAGGATCCAAGCCTCCCTAACTTCAGAGAGTCCCAGGGCGCGGGGTATCTGTACAGCCCTGGCCCCCGCTGCACCTCTTACCTAGGGCTGCCCAGGCTCCGTGCTCCACTCGGTTTCACTGGGGCAGAGTGCGTGGCTCTGACTCCAGCCCAGCGGGGCTCGGAAAATGGCACACTCTAGGGCCCTGCGTAACTCCAGAATTCCTCCCTGCCACTGCTGCTGCCCAAGCCTTCCTCACTGGGCTGCACTGAGGGAGGGGGAGGAGCCTCCCCTCCCCCCCCCCCCCAGCAGCAGCCTGTGAGGCAAGGGGAGGCTGGCCTTGCAGGGGCGGGGCATATGGAGAGTGCATGCAGACCCCATCTCTTTCCCTGCCTCCCCCGGGCTGGAGTTGGGGGTCTCCCTCAGCTATCAGTCCCTCTGGGGATCGGGCGCACGGGTACCCACCTGCCCCTGAAGTCCTCCCAGCCCAGAGGAGGCAGAGGACTAGCAGCCGGCACACTTCCTTTGCAGGATGCGCCGGGAGGGATCTGCTCGTCTGGCCCTGGTTCCTACCAGCCCAGACCAGCTAATCTCAGGCAATTCAGAGGCGGGAGCTTCAGATCCAGGTTATGGCAGCAGCAGCGGGCAGGTTCTCTGTGCTACTCTTCTCCTGCCTCCTGAGACAGATAGTGCCTGATCTCAGCTGGGCGGACACCCCAGTGAGTGTGTGAGAAAGAGACGTGAGAGTGTCGGAGTGCGAGAGAGAAGTGAGTTTGTGAATCTGTGTGTGCATGAGTGAGAGTGTGTCTGTGTGTGAGAGAAAGAAGTGAGTGTGAGTGAAGGTGTATCTGTGTGTGTAAGGAGAGTGTGGGTGTGTCTGTCTGAGACAAGTGAGTCTCTGTGTGAGAGAAAGAATTGTGTGTGTGTGTGTTTCTGTGTGTGTGAGGAGAGAGTGTGTGTGAGACAAGCGAGTCTGAGTGAGTCTCTGTGAGGAGAGTGTGTGTGAGAGAGAAAGAAATGAGTATGTGAGTTTGTGTCTATGTGTGACTGTTGGTGTATGTGAGAAAGGTGGGTGTGTGTGTGTGTGTGTAAGAGGTGAGTGTGAGTTTGCTTGTGGGTGTGAGTTCATGTGTGTGTCAGGTGTGAGTGTGTGAGAGTAAAAGAGAAGGAAGTGTGTGAGTTTGTGTGTCTGAGTGAGTGCGAAAGGGAGGTTGTGTGTGTGTGTGTGAGAAAAAGGTGTGTGTGAGTCTTGAGTGTGTCTTTGTGAGAAAGAAGCAACTGCAGGCATGAAATATATATTCAGTTTGATTAATCAATTTATATTCAGTTTGATTAAAAAGACATTTTTTTAAAATATAAAAATTTGTGTTGAAACAAAAATATTTAAAAATTAAGATTAAAAATATAAGTTAAATAATTTAAAACGTAGTTTTTCAAAAGAAAAATAACTTAGCAGCAGCCAGGAAAAATATGAATTGGGTTGCATAAAACTGCAGTCAAGGTCCTGTAGCTTTCTAATATGTAATTAATTGATCAAGTAATCAAGACAGAGTTAACTACAAAATTTAATTGGCTGTCACTTCTGATGTATATAAGGTTCCATGTGTTCATACATATACACATATTAATTTCCTGTTTTGACTACAGGATATGACATTTTGTGACCGTAACTTGTGCTAAACTAAAACATTCTGAATTCCCTAACTCAGAACCTATGGTTTAACAACATAGTTAAACCATAGGTTTAAACCTCTCTCTCCTCGACCCTTGACTCTCTTGCCCCCCTCTCTTCACGCCCCGTCCGGCCCCTAAACCCCCGCCCCTGGCTCACCCCTACCATCCGCTACCTCCGCTCCTGCACCCGGGCTGCCGAACGCCTCTGGCGCAAATCCCGCTCCCTCCCTGACTTCCTCCACTACAAATTCTCCCTCTCCTCGGCTATCTCCCTAGCTAG
>QEPC01010227.1:2139392-2171871 GCA_003113815.1 Sphenodon punctatus
CCTCGCCCTTCGCGCCCCAGAGCGGCTCCTGCGGTCTGCCGGGGGTGCCCTCCTGGAGGTCCCCCGTGTTAAACGGGGGGCCACGATGGAGAGGGCATTCTCGGTGGTGGGACCGCGGCTGTGGAACTCCCTTCCGGAGGAAGCTCGCCTGGCCCCAAGCCTTTTAACATTTCAACAGAACTGTAAGACCTGGCTGTTTGCCCAGGCCTTTGGGAGGGAGGGTGGGGAGGGAGGTGTTTAGTCCCCTACCCATCTGTGTTTGGTTTTGGTCTAGCCCTGTTTATAGTTATATTTATATTTAATATTTAATATTTTAAGTATTTTTTTGACTGTTTTGGATTGATGTTATTGTATTTTATGGCTTTAATGATGGAAGCCGCCCCGAGCTGCGTTGCAGGAGGGGCGGGGTAGACATTTGTAAATTAAATTTAAAAATAAATAAACATAGCGACAACAGTGGGTGTAAACAGATGGATGGCAGCTCTGGGGTTGGGGATGCCCCCGTCATCCCCAGGTTGACCGGTCTGTCTGAAGGGCACCTGCCAGCAGAGCGGCTGTGGCTGCTCCTGGGCAGGGCAGGGCAGTCCAGTACAGCATGCTCTGCAAGTTCCAAGAGCGCACTGTGTGGAGCAGGCCATCCAAACCCAGGGCAACGGCCAACATGGTGCAGTTACCCATCTGTTTAGGGGGAAGGGGGGGACACATGGTGCAGCTCCATGTCTGTCCAACCATTGACCCATTCAGCAACATGAAGTCATGGGTGCCAGCCTAGAGTGTCAGGTGTAAATATTTGAATGTAGCCATTTATTACACCTTTTCAGAGATTTTCTTGCTGCCATAGAACACATGACATAGCTTGATCGCCACAATTCCCCCCACATCTCAGCTCAGGTTGATTGGCCTGACATTTAATTAGTGCTAATCATCCCAAGGTAGGTAGAGCATGAAATTAATTGACACTTTAGTCTCACATCCAATAGTATTTTAGTAGGAGAAATTCATGCAGTTTTCCCAGACAGCCTCACAAGCATTCTAACCAGCCAGAACATACGGTAACTGCTGAGTCCCGCTAGTCATAGTGGAATTACCAGAGCTTCTGCTGGTTCCCTTTCATTCCTCAGAATGTGATTGCAAGCTGCTGTGCGACTGGGAGTGGGGTCTATTTCTCAGCAGAGAGTTAACAGAGGATAAAAACAAATGTATGGCTGGCGGGACCACTCCCTGGGCCACCCCAGGGCAGAAAATAGCAGGCGGGCCAGGTACGATCGGGGCACTGACCTGACGTGACTGTGGCTGGGGAACCCATCATACCGGCTGCACAGACTGAGTAGGACCGGGAGCACAACAAGAGAGGTGGAGCAGCCCCACCCGAGCAGTGCTCCCAGCACCCCACCCCCTGCCATGGCAGACAGCCTTGGGGGCCAGTAACGGCCAACCATGGCAACTGGCCCTGGTGTCCCCGGGCCAGGTTGGCAGCCCAGGAACAAACGTGATAGCCCTCTGTGACCTGCTTCGGACAGGCAAGCCTTAGCCCAGGCTGTCATGCCTGTTTTTATCCAAAGCAAGTGCACGTTAAATATTCTAGGTACTAAAACAAATGCACATGTATAACTTTAAGCATGGGCGTAGTCCCCTTTAAGTTAGTGAGATAGTAGGGGGATTAATGATACCCAAGGGAGAAGAGATGTTTCAAAAAGAAAAAGAAACCATCCACGTATTTAGGATGCGTGTGTAGGGGCACCTATCAGCTCAGGATGGTGCTCATGAATGGCTTTCCCCACTTGCAAAGAGCATTGTGAATCTTCCCTCAGATACATGAGTGCTTAAATGTGCATATCAAGGCTTAAGGCAAAAGCAATCTCCCCATATCCTCTGTCTTTTTATTTGCTTCCAAAAAAATATTTTGGATCTCGGATAAAACAAACCATAAATGAAATGACTTGTTTTCTTCCAGACTGCAATGGAGGTAATGCAGTTCACCAAGGAGGAGATGCGTGAAGTTCTTAGGCTGCTAGCTGGCATTCTGCATCTGGGCAACATTGAATTTATCACTGCTGGTGGGGCACAGGTGTCCTTCAAAACAGGTGAGCTGGTTCTTTATATCTATACCTACCTATCTAGATTAGGGGTGAGGAACATTTTCCATTCTGCTGGCCCCTTAGAAAATTAGGCTGTTTGCCCACTTTACACAGTCGAACATTAGATAGCAGTTAATGTTAGATTGTGTAACGTGGGCAGGCAGTCTTCCTCATTCATCAGTGAAAGTAACGTTATTTTCATCCCGGATGACGGGGCTGGAGAATCCAACCCTGTCACTCATGTTAATTAAACTCACCGCAAAATTCACCCAAGCAGGGCAGCATGGCACCCTGTCTCCAGGGAACAGTAGCCAGAGCATCAATTCCTCCCGCAAAGACCTCCCCCAGGTGCTGGGGCTCCAGTCAGGGCCAAGCTTGTTGTTGCCGGGGCTGTCCGGTGCACGTGGTGGTGCTGCTGCTGGGGAAACCCCGCTGGCTGGCTGTGGAGAAGAGCCGGGTCTCCTCACCACGGTGTGCTTGACCTGAAAGTGTCTGGCCTCCTGGTACCGAAGACTGTGATCAGCATTAAGCTCGTCCCCTTAAGGACTTCCACGGTGGTGCATGCAGGTGGGCTAGGGAGCTATTGAGGGTCTGGAGTCTGTGAGATGCAGAGACCGAACCTGGGCACGGATCCATTGGTTATCACAACGGATCCATCCATATTAAAGCCACCGTGTGAAATTAATGTGGGCATGCAGCCCATCTGGAACTAATGTAATTGCAGTTTTCCCATGAGATAAAATCTCACGGGAAAAAACAAAATGTAGGTAAGCAACCTTAGTCCAAGCTCCACAGGACAGATAGGAGTTAGTGATGGAGGTGATTTAAAGGGTTTGTTATGGGTGGGGGAAGGAAGGAGGGAGTACAGATCATGTTGCCATGGGTCCATCCCCTGTCCTTGAGTGTAAACACTCCCTTCCCCTGTGCTCAGTCTTTCAGTGCTTGAGAGTTGGGGCTGGGTCCATGGATTGGATTTGAGAATTGGAAAGGGGCCATATAAAAAGCAACCGTGGGCAAGATTTGGCTCCCAGGCCATAGGTTTCCCATCACCAAGCTTGATATATTCGTAACCTCAAGGCAAGACTACTCCATTGCACTCTACGTGGGGCTGCCCTAGATGACTATTCAGTAACTGCAACTGGTGCAGAATATGGCAGCTCGCCGTCTTATCAGGGGCGGGTCGCCAGGAGCACATTAGACCAGTGCTCCAGCATCTGCACTGGCTGCCTATAGCTTTCCTGGCACAATTCAAAGTGCTGGTTTTGACATATAAAACTCTGACTGGCCTGGGCCCCAAATATCCAAAAGACCAACCCTCCCCTCATGTCTCATCCCGACCTCTGAGGTCATCCAGGGGGCCCTCTTGCAGGTGCCATCTGCCCATCCAGTTTATACATCAAGGGCACACAGAGAGCCGTTCTCGGTGGCTGCCTCACAATTATGGAACTCTCCCCCACCCCACCCCGGAGGTTGGTCTGAGCCAATGGCAGGGAAGACCTTCTTGTTTGGCAGGTGGAGGTAGGGTGGGGGTGTTGTGGACTGGGGATTTTATTAGCTTTTACTTGTTTTATTTGGGTATTTTAATATTGGATATATCTAGGTATTATTATTATTAGCTTTTATATAACACCAGCGATGTATATGACACTTTACAGAGAGTAAGATAGACATGGTCCCTGCACGAGATAGTGCATAAATGTTTTTAGTGTTGTAACCCACTCTGAGCCTTGAGGGAATGGGTGGGATAGAAGTGTAAATAAGTATGATTATATAGAGGGTCCTGTATATTCTGCAACTTTTTTGAAATTCTGCAACCAGGAAACGCAAATTCCGTAAATAATGCAAATTCATGCCATTCCATCATTTGTGGATATTGCATATCTTTCAGAAAACCAACACCAACAAAAAACCCACCCCAATATAAAATACCTATTCGGGTGGCAGCGACTATTCTCTTCCACTGGGGGAAGTTGTAATTCTGTGCAGCCAGAGGTGCAGTTTCCTTGGCAGTTCAGCCAAGTGCCAAATTCTGCAAAAGTGGCTGTGATTGAAAGAGTGAATAATTCCCAGGGCACTCTATGGGGGTGGGGGGGTGGAGGAATGCTGGTTAAAATGGCAGCACTGTTGTTTAAAGATAGATACAAGCATCTCCTCTTTGGCACTTAACTCTGCTGACAGTACCTGCAATATAGCACCCTGGTTTTGCTTTGTGAGCAGGTTAGCCTGCATGAAAAAGAAACCAAGGAGAAATTACAGAGTTAATCTCACGTAAGGGAAGGAGAACTTGCTTAGCCTGTTTTTGCACCACATAATAATGTGCATGTGCAGATGCGCAGTTGGAACAAAGACCCTTTTCACACGGGCTGCAGTGCGGGGGCGGGGAGGCGCCGTTACACGGGTACACACCCATCTCCATGCACGGAGCAACTGCCATTGTCACCAGTTGCTCCGTGTGTAGCCGATGGGTGGAGGTGTGGGGAGCACATGCACCCCCACCCACTGGTCACGGTGGTCACATGCACGCCCCCCCATGCCCAGGCAGTGGATCTGCATGGGCATGGGAGGGATGGCGGACGTCTCGTGTGAAAAGGGTCAAATTCCTTTCAGCTTGCTATAAAACATCCATGTGTCTAAACTGGAAAGCTGAAATACATGATTGTGGTGGGGCAGGAATGTGTTTGACAGAAAAACAAATGTGGCTGTTAGCTGCGGCATTAGTTTTGGATTCTTGACTTGTGTTCAGAGCAAACTCAAGCATGTTTCATTCATCATCTGTAATGAATTGGTGTTTAAATCTGCTGATTTCTTTTGGGCATGTTGGATAGCACTGAATGTCTTTTCATTGCAAAGGAATAAGCGGCTAAGACAAGCCACAGTATCAATTTTAGTAGAAATGCATCTTTAAGAGAATGTCTCAGCCTTTTCTCTGAAAGACCAGCTTCTGGATCTTAATAACAGCTATTGATTTGGAATTAAATGTAACCTGTGTACTGCTATTGCACTGGGATGCTTTCACGGCATGCTGAATCTTAAGTATGTGGTCATACTTGGTTTTAAAAAGAGGTCTGGTAAATGAGCATTTTATATGTACATGTGTTTATGTATCAATGTGTTTATTTTTGCCTCCTTTATGTTGCCAGCTCTGGGTAGATCTGTTTATTTTTGCCTCCTTTATGTTGCCAGCTCTGGGTAGATCTGCAGAATTACTTGGGCTGGACTCAGTGCAGCTGGCTGAAGCATTGACCCAGAGATCAATGATACTCAGGGGCGAAGAGATCCTAACACCTCTCAGCGTACAGCAGGTGAGGAGACGAGCCACTCTGGAGAGGTTTCTAACAGAGACAGATAAAATTAAACACATCAGATTAGATCTGCAGCTGGTGTATAACGCTGTAAACTAGGACAATGGTGGAAAACCTTTCCCCTCCCATAGGCCATGTTGAAAATCAGAACAAGGCTGCTCCATAGGTGAATAAAAGCTAGGGACAGGGGTGTTTAAGGGATGTGCTCATAATGGGGAAGGAGGTGGTACAGATCATGAATCTATGGGATCCATCCCTTATCCTTTAGTGCATGTCCTCATCTCCACTCTCTTCCCTTCAACTCACTTTTAGGACTGGATCCATGGGCCAGATCCTGTAACTAGAAAAGGGCCAAATAGAAAACAGCCCATGTGCCCACGAGCCAGAGGTTTCCAATCTAGGATTTTTGTGGTGGTGTTGTTTAAAAAAAGTAAAGAATTCTACATTCCAAATGTTGGATAGTTTGTTTAGGAGCAGGAAACTGTTTCACAGTTGTACACGATCATTACACCAATGATAATTTTTGGAAAATAAAATAAAAGAGCAAGATGTTGTGATTGCAAGCAACACACTGAAAATGAGTATCCGTAATAGATAATAACTAAATAGATACCTGGCCAGTAATATAAATAGTAAAGCACATTCGTTCCACAAGAGCACTGTAAAAAAAATATTAAAAAAATATTTTTATAAAGGAAAACAATATAGGCATAGAAAACGATTATCACAAAGTCCAGTCATAATCCATACATATCCATTATGAGCCGGTCCAACAGTCTTGATTCCAGATATCATGCACAGAAGATTCCATTCACGTAGAGAGATAGTTTATTACAGCTTTTATACATATCTTCATCAAAGCTAGCAAATCCATAAGGCTGGAATCATCCTCTAAACAAGAATCTATATTGAAGTTCCTTAAAGAAGTGAAAAAAGGCTTTTTTAACCCATTGGGATAAAGCCAGCTGGCACAGATGCTCAATCTGGGAGAATAAAGTCTTCACATACTAAAAAGAAGAAAAGCCTCCTGTAAGCATTTAAGGTGCACACCAAAGTTTTACTCATATATATGTGTGTGTATATATTCGATAGATAATTATAATTAAAGCAGCTCAAAGAACTCCAAAAAATCATTGCCTCAAAACCATGTATTAGCAAAAATGCCCAAAAGAGAGAGTTCTTTGAAAAATGCTATTCTCATAAATAGAGAGCAGGCTTAAAAGTGCCTTCACCTTATATAGCACTTGGTGTACTCCTTTGAGAAACTACAATATACATTTTTGTTTAGAGGAAGATTAGTATTTTAGAGGAAGATTCGCTTGCACCCCACCCACCCACCAGAGCGGTCACGTGGGCAGCGCCCATGCAGCAGATCTGCGTAGACATGCATGGACCCATCTCGTGTGAAAAGGGCCTAGGAAAGACAAAATTGGGGAGACAAGGGAGAGGGCAATGTGGGGAGAAATATAACAAAGGCTGTTAGATTAGGATTTTTAAAAAACTTTATACATGCCACTCTGTATTAAAAATATATAATCTTTCATAATACACCTACCAGATATTAATGGAAATTATCAAAACGCCATAAAGCGCACATTGACCGGATGGCATTATAAATCTATATGGACACGACTTTCTGTTACACTGTGGCAGCATCTGTGGCATTCTAGCCGTAATTAGAAGCATAACACTCTGTGTCTTACCTCTCATGCAGGCAGTAGACAGCAGAGATTCTGTAGCAATGGCACTTTACTCCCAGTGTTTTGCCTGGGTTATTAAAAAAATCAACAGCAGAATCAAAGGCAAAGAAGACTTCAAGTCCATTGGGATACTAGATATATTTGGATTTGAAAACTTCAAGGTACGTTCCAAAAGACTGCTAGCAATTGGTTCTTCCTCTTTTGTCTTTGCTATTGTTACACTGATCCATTGTAACTTGACTGAAAATGCTCTATGCATAGCACATGCTCTTATTAATTTACACTGTACAAAACACGTTGCTATGGGAGTATTTATCTTTAAACATTTCTGGTCTTTTAGGTCAATCGCTTTGAGCAGTTCAATATTAACTATGCAAATGAAAAGCTTCAGGAGTATTTCAACAAACACATTTTTTCCTTGGAGCAACTGGAATATAGCAGGTAAGAATTGCAGCTTGGGTTTTAACTTGAGGGAGTGAAATGCCCACTTCACTGGAGTTTAGGTACTCAAATCCTCTAAGTATCATTTTGATTGTGTTTACAGCTGAATGAATACTGGATGTTTTTATTTGTGGGTGGTATTCATATTTATGGATAGCCCTCCAGATACATGAATGTCATCTGCTCCTGAAACAGGTATTCACATATTTATAAGGAGATAAGTAGTGCCATACTGGGTCAGACCAATAGTCCATCTAACCTGTTATCCTGTCTCCAACAGTGGCCATGTTTGGTCACTTCAGAGAAACAATTCAATCCTTGTTCCTCGCTCCCAGCCCCTGATAGTCAATGCTTTCACCCTCTGCCTAACTGACCATCCATTTATTTGGATACTCTAGATTGGTTACTTTAATTATTTCACTATTTTGGTTATTTGATTAATCTATTTAGCCATTTTGGTTACTTTATTTCAGCAATAGCATTAATAGTGCTGAAATAACACAACCAAAATGACTGAATAACCAAAATGGATATCTGACAAAATAGGAAAGAATAGCGGGTATTATCCCATTGGGTTCAGTACACATAGCACTAGTTTGACGGATTTATTTGTTTTCATGGATATTTGTTTCAGCTGTAATTGTATAGATTGCATCCTACATATAACAAACCCCGAAGGAATCAGGGAAGAAGTTGGGTGGGTGTGTGTTAATTATACTGATGCATTGTGGGGTGAGGAGGTGGGGAAGAGAAACAGCCACTCCCTTCTTGCGTCTGTTATAATCCCCTCCTCAAGGCTTGCAGTTTGGGTTGAAGGAGGTGAGAGAGCTAAACACCTTCGCAGGCCTGGTCTCTTATGATTGCACCAAAGAAGCTCCCAAACTCTGGATCAGGAACCCATGTGGGATCACATCCTCTGCAGATGGGATTGCAATCCTGATAGATCTTTCTTACTTTCTGGGCAGCCACTCTCTTGGTCAGCGGGTGGCACTGAACAAATGTGCCTGTTGCCGGACCAGGAGAGCTGTCCCAACGCCTGTATGACCTGGGTACGGGTGGGGCTGCAACAGATGTGAAGGGAGCTGACCCTGCCCCGCTCGCAGTGCCCTGCTCCCCACCATGGCAGGCAGCCATGGCATCAGGCCATGGCGGATCCCACCCCGCAGTGGGGATGCCAGAGCCGAACTGATACGTTGGCCTGCGTGGGCAGCTCTTGGTCCGGAATGAGCAACCAAAATCTTTCAGGGGATGCATTTTGGGCCAGCTGTCTACCCAGCCCAAGGCAGTCCCAGGCCAGCGTTTGGAGGTGTGGAACCACATGTGCAATGAGTCCCAGGCCGCAGTGGGCCATAGCAGGTCCACGTTATGTTTGTTTTCACTCAGTGATTGGGAATTCCTGTTGCATGCCGTCAATACTGCCAGAGTTATCATTTTCCCGAGGCTATGTAAGTCCTACTTATCTGGCCAGGCATTTGGCAGGTGGGGATAAGGTTTGGGGAGCCATTTTAAATGGGGATATAATATTTTTAAACAGTTTGTATTTTTAGGGTTTTAATGTATATCTTATATGTATGTATACAATTTTATATTGTTACTCATTTAGAGTCCGAGGAAGCATGGGCTAGAAATCAAAATAATTAAATAAATAAAAACTTTATTGGGGCTGTTTTATATTACAAGAAAATGTTCTTGTAGTAGTGATTCTTATCAGTAGAACTTCACTGCAGGTAAGGCCCGGCTCATGCTAGTAAAGTCCTGTATTTTAAAGCAAACTGATATTACTCTAATTTTCCTGGTGGGTACAGCAAAATGATAATTAAAATGTCCCCCTATTTGCTTTAACTAGAGAAGGACTTTTATGGGAGGACGTTGACTGGACAGACAATGGCGAGTGCCTGGACCTTATTGAAAAGGTGCAGTATCTGATATTGTGCTCCGTGTAATCCCCCATGCAAACTGCTGTGTCGATGCCTATGCACGCTTCTTAGGGTATTCTCCTGGACTGTCTCAGAAGGGATGTTGAAGCGGAATATGATTAAAAGGCTGCCTTTTACATGCAGCAGTGCTGGTATATTATACAGTTACCTTTCAAACTTTAGCATGTTATACTTTGTTTCTATAAATCAAGATATTTTTGTGGTCACTTACTGCTCCCCAGTCCCAATTCCTTACTACTTGTGGCAAAATTCGTGATTACATAGAAACTGCGACTAGGTGAGAATGAAGGAATCAAGTGGAAAACCAATTTTTTTGAGAGTGAGAAGCATGTGCTATTGGTTACCTCTTCCCGTATTCTGCTTAGGCCCTTTAATTGTCATTCCTGAATGTGGAATTTTATTTGTTCACAAATGTAGGCCACATTCAGAAATCCCCCCCGGGCACATATTCTGGCTTGGGGGGGAATGCACAGCCAGGATATGTGCGGAGAACCGTGTGGCTTTGCCGACAGAGACCAGGGAGGTGGGGGGGCTTTCAGACCAGTCGATCCCAGCGCAAATCCTGGCTGCGCATTCCCACCCACCCACCCACCCCCGCAGCCAGAATATGTGCAGGGGGGGCGGGGATGTTTGAAAGTGGCCTTAGTGTTTCCAGCACTGACTGCCCATAATGTCTCTCAACTCTCTTTAGTGGTTTGGTTTTGGCCTATGAGTGGTTTGGTTCTGGCCTAAGCGTTTATTTGAGCTAGGGTTGCCACCTATGTATATTTTTCCAGGCCATTTATGAAAAATACATGTTGTGGGGCCTGCGTTGGTGCCAGTGCAAGCCCTGCAACATGTATTTTTCATAAGAGGCCTGGGAAAGTATGCAGAGGTGGCAATCCTAATTTGACCTCCAGTTTAAATTTGATTGTCATGTAATTTACTTCAAAGAAACATGCAACTTGGAAGGCTAGGAGACAGCTGCACAAGATGCAGTCAAGAGTGTGGGTTTTACAGGAAAGAATATAGAGATGGAACCTAGTTAAAACAACCACTTACTTGTGCAGGGCCGGCCCCAGGGTTTGCGAGGCCATGTGCGAAGTCTTGGTGCGGGACCTAATTTGCATAATCAGGCCCCACCTAATTATGCAAATATGTAAATTTACATAAAATGTACTCCCTCTGGACAGGAAGGATTCCCATTCTCCACCCCTCCGAGCGGCCATAGACAAGCATGACCTCCCAATGCTCCCCCCCACTCCCCAGTTGAGCATCTACTACCACTCCCCAGGAGCGGTTCCACTGCAGGGGCAGCCGGGCGGGCAGTGAGGCAGGCACAGAGAGACTGACTGTGTCCACTGCCTTACTGGAGGAGGGGAGTGAGCTTAGCCAGTCTGCCCTCCAGGGCCTGTTGCTTCTTGCTGCCGGTGCCAATGGTGCGATCGGTTCAGAGGTGCTGCTATCAAACACACAAGACACCCAAAATGCAGCCAGCCTATTAAGCGCATTATGCCATGAAAAGAGATAGATAGATAGATAGATATAGATATAACCAGTTCAGTTGTGCCCCCATAATCAATTCACGCTGCCCTCACCCCATATCCATTTAATTTGTGCCCCCGGGGCAGCATGAATTGATTATACAGGGGGCACAAATGAACTGATTATGGGGTGCGGGTTTAAAGACAGTATTCCTGTGAGCAATAACTTTATTAAGAAGAGTTAGTGAAATAGAAGACATAATAATCTCAGAACGATATTTGCAGATTTTCCAGGATAGAATAGATATTACTTTACATCCTAAATTCCTACCTAAGGTAATATAAGTAAGACAGTTGTGATAATGTGGCCCTTTTTACATGGGCCTTTCCCACCAATGAACACACAGATTTCTGCGTGTTCATGGGTGGGGTAGCCCCATGTGAACGATGCGATGCAGGCACCCATGGTGAGTGGGGGTGCGTGCGTGTGTGCCCGCCTAACACGCATCCCCACTCACCCCCCACTCACCCCCCACTCGTCCCCACACACGGAGCAACCGGGGGAAATGGCGATTACACCGTGGGTGTGGATGAGTAGGGGGTGAGTGGGGATGCGTGTGCGGCCGTGTGCATGCCCCGCCCATGCACCGACGCGCCCACGGACGCCCCCACCCAGCGGAGCCATGTAAAAATGGCCTGTGAGGAGACACTCGAAGAAGAACAGAAGGTTGCTACCTTGTAAACAAGGTTCTTTGAGATGACTCCTAACATTCTCACAACACCCACCCTTCCAGCCTCGCATGGAATTATTTTTCTTATATTCCTAGAAAGGTTTGGAAGGAACTGTCATTCAGAGGAGGAGAGTGCTTTTTATACTAGAGGAGCTCAAGACCATTATGTGGTCTATTATTTGAATGTGGTGAGCGTGCACAACCCAGTTGTGAGAATGTTGGGAGCTATCTCAAAGAACCTTCTTTACAAGGTAACAACCTTCTTATCACTCACGTGGGGAGGAGTTGTTTGTCGGCTCATCCGAAATGGGGCAAGGACACAAATCTTGGGTTTTAATGGTTGCACTCTTTATTCAAATTGAATCAACCTGGTGGGGGTAATTGCCTTCAGCAATTCATGGGTCTGGTACTCACAAACCTTAACTCTTGAGAACAACCATCTCCAGGGGTCGTGGCCTGGATGTACCCTCCAGTTCCATTCCCCAGCCTTATCCAATCATCTCCCCCTTGGCCTACAGCCTTAGCCCAAAGGGGAAAATGTCCTTTTGGACAGGAGTAAGGAACCTGGGTGCCGCCAGCTTGGGGACCATGCATGTCCCTACCCGCCATTGCAAAACACCCCTCTTCAGGATGCTAACCCTGGCGCTGGCCGTGCCCTGCTTTGCGCCCGATGTCACTTCCCCATCTCTTAAGGAGATGACTCCGCTGCTAACAAAATTCTACTTAAAACTATATAACAGTACTGGACCCCCGACACTAAGGGGCCGCCGATGTTTACTTCGGACGGGCCCAACCCTCACCCCTGTTTCTCTCGCATTCCAAAAACTTATCAACTCCGCCTTTAATGTGGCAAGATAACTGTCGTTCCCAGCAGGGGACAAATGCACCCCATCGTCCCTGAAAAAAAACGGGATTCCTGTGTGTGATACTGCAATGGCTCACCCAGAATCCTCCCCTGTTGGTGACCCACTTTCCAACATCCCTATTGATGTTGCGCTGGGCTCTGTCCACTTTTTCGGGTTTTACAGACCCAGCCCACCTCACTCGGCCAACCAGGTCGGTCCACAGAATCACTACCCCGGGAATAATTTCTCAATTTCAAGTATGTCAGATTTAATATCAATGATCAACCGAACCCCTTTTATCGCCATCAGATCATTCTCACCCAGGTGGATGTCTAATGCGTCTGGTGTGGGCCCCCTCACCTCCACCCTGAGGATAGGTAGTAATTGATGCCACCGCATCCCACTGCGCCCCTTCCACCGGATCACGGCTCTAGCAGAGAGGCCCAACTGGGTCGCCCAGCAGGTCTCCTTGGCTGCCGTCCCAGCCCAGTGCACCAAACTGTGGCCGACTATCCAGATTATGACCCTTTTGGGAAAATTTGCCAGACCTGGGAGCACGAACACAAAAGAAAGAATTAGAGGGAGACTGCAGATATATGTTCTGTAGGCCCTGGATCTCCACCGTCCTATCACCCTGACATCTTGTTCCGTGAAACCTGCTGCAGCTGCCGAGCTCGCCGCTCCTATCCTAAACAAGTGAGACCCGTATTCCCCTGAAGGGAGGCCCAGGTAGCCCAAGGCACTCCGCAGAATTGCTGTAAATTGATACCGGGTCAAGGGCGACCCCGACGCGTGGCAAAACAACAGGCCTGCTATAGTTGGGCGGGCTACCAGTCACCCCTCCAGGGTCAGTGCTGGGCACAGCTCGCTGCCCCCCCCCCCCCACTGAGAGAGATGACCTGCCCTCTGGTCCGTCTTTGACCATCGTGGGCGAACCTGCAAGGTATGTTGCCCTGTTCGTAGATCCCCCACCATCAGTGTCTTATTGGTGCTATCCCAGGCTGACTCTGCCACCATCTCACTAACCCTGAAAGCCCCAAAGAACGCAATTTTAAACACTGCTGCAAAAAGTGCAACTTCAAACTGATCACCACATACATGGGGAAGCACGCTGCAAATCCTCACAAGGAGGTGTGGGGTGATGGGAGCCTGGCTATCCGGTTGTCTGGGCCATTCATGGGACCATCCTTCTAGCATCCTCCAAGCAAAGAACTCTCCATTGGGGGGGAGGGGTGGCTGGCCTCGACTCATAAAGCCAAGGGCGGATAGCTTGCTTGTGATGGTCCCCACTGCTGCCCCCTTTTTTCTTAAGGACAGGGCAAACTGAAGCATGTGTGCCTCCAGGATCGGGAAAGTTACATCCCTTCCCATACATGCCCGGAATTGCTGGAATTCCCTAAAGGCCAGGTTGTAAGCCGCACGTGTTCATACAGCCAAGGATCCCCATATGATGCTGAATACTTCTAAGATCCAAGGCTCCACACTGCCGGCGGTAGGGGCTCCGGCGTCGGGCTGGCTCCGGATGCCAGGGAGCGAAAACGCTACATCTGAAAATGAGAAAGGGCATTAGCTATGCCGTTGCTCGTACCCGGCACATGTCAGGTGACAAACACATTGTTATGCCACAAGCACGTTAATATGAATGCCCTCATCAGCCCCATAACCCTGGGGGACCTGGATGACATGGAGTTGATTACATGCACCACCGCCATGTTATTGCACCAGAAAAGGACAGAATGATCTGCGAATTGGGCTGCCCATAAGTGCACAGCCAGCACAATTGGGAAAACTCCCAAGAATGTCAGATCCCGGTTTATCCCCTGTTCCGTCCATTCCCTGGGCAGCACACCATCTCCCCCTAAAGTACACTCCAAAGCCCATGCCCCCGGTTGCATTGGAATGCACCTGTAATTCCACCTCCAACTTCAGAACCTCCCTCCAAAAACTGACCTTGTTAAATTCTGATAGGAACGCCGCCCATGTCCCCAGGTCATCTCTCATCTCCTTAGTCACTCATATGTGGTAATGGGGCTGGGGGCTACCCTGAAGCTTCCCGTAGAGACGGGACAGAAAGGCTCGGCCAGGGGTACCACCCTGCAGGCGAAATTAAGGCTTCCCACTAAGGATTACAGCTCCCACCCTGACTGTCACCTTTACTGCAGATCTGCATGTTTCCACCTCGGCCCTCAACCCTATTAACTTCGCCACCGGGAAGTGTGAGATGGATCTAACCGTGTCCAATTCAGTGCCCAGGTATGTAAGTATTGTGGCTGGTCCCTCCATCTTCTCTGAGACCAAGGGGATACCTAACTCATCTGCCACTTCTTGGAACGCCTCCATCAGTACAGCACAGTCCCCGGTTCCCGCCTGGGCAATGAAGAAGAAATCTTCCAGATATTTTGTGATTTCACCCCTCTGGACCTGCTAACGGACCACCCACTTTACCATAGAGCTGAACCACTCAAACGTGGAGCACGAGATAGAGCAGCCCACGGACATCACCCAGTCGAAAAAGAAGCAACTCTGGAAGTGGAAGCCAAGTAGGCGAAAACTTTCCGAGTGGACCGGCAGCAGGCGAAAAGCCGATTTTATATCGCACTTACCTATAAGCGCACCTGGGCCTGCTGATCTCACTAACTGGACTGCGGTATTGAAAGGCTCGTACTGGACTGATGTGAGCTCCCTAGGAATGGCATCATTGACCAATCTTCCTTAGGGGTAGGATAAGTGGTGTATTAGCCAATACTCCCCGGGGGCTTTTGGGGGGACCACCCCTAAGGGGGAGATGATCATGCCCGGCATTGGTGGGGATAAGAAAGAGCCGGCCACTCACCCCTCCTTAATCTCTTTGTTCAGCTTGGCTTGCACCACCCATTCTAGTCACGTTACTGATTTGAGGTTAGGGGCAACCTTACCTTGTTGAACCTCCCCCGCTGGGATCCTAAACCTGTGGCAAAAACCTTTAACTGTATACACTACCTCACTTCTGTCTGGGTGGGCTGCCAGGGCTCGAGCCAGCTGGTCAACCTTGACTGGGGTTGGGGCCCTTTCCGACACCCCCGCCTGTAGGGGTACCTTGACCCCCTTTTCCGGGGGGTCCCTGTCCATATCTCCCATTTCCCCAGACTTGTAGCCTCTTGGTGCACGCCGCTGCGGTGTGGTTTCCCCCACAGATGGGACATGCATGCCAAACTCTGCACCCCGTGCGCCTGCACCTACCTGCTCAGGCGAATTCCCAACATATGCTCCCTCCCAGTTTCTGGGCCTTACGGCCCCCCACAGGTCAGCACGTGGCCACTATCAGTTCTCGGAGCATTAGCCGTATCCTTCATGGAATCCAACCACAAGTCCGGGATATGCATATCCCATCACAGCCCCAGAGTGTATGATGCCCTGTGGCGGAAGGCCTCGTCATATCTAAGCCACGCCCCCGAGGGGCCTGTATCATAAGCCCGACGGACAATGTCTGTATACTTCATAAGGGCGTAGGCACGCTCTGGGTACTCCTGAACTATTACTCCTTGGTAAATGGAATAGGACAACATCCAGTTCGCCCAATTCTGATCCACCTTGGGGTGCTTAAAACTCTCCTTCTCCTTACTGTCCCCTTTTTCATTCAGGTCTGGTATGGGGTCAGTGAACAATAGGGTGAAGATATCAAAATATTCATCCCTCTATATCTTTTTCCTAGTCGGTTGCAAGAGGTGGGCACCAATGGGGGTCGACACATCTGCATACCTAACACCCACCGCAATGCCAGGCAATGGGGCTGGGGCACTTAAGTGCGGGGACCTTACCTGGGCAGCCTGAGGCCCATATGCCAAGTGCCCATCTATCGCTGCAGGTGTTGGACCATATTGGCCTGGAGCGGGCACCCACGCCCCGTTCCACCATAGGCGGGGTGTCTCCTTGTTCCCTCCTGCGGACAAGCTAAGCCCCACAATGGAGGGTGCCAGCTGGGGAACCAACGTCATTCCCACCCCCCATAGGGCGGGGGGAAACGGCAACTGACTCCTGCCATTTCCTCCCATGTTCCACCCTTCCGTGCCCTCTAATGACATGCCCTGGTCTGCTTGCAGCAAGGGCTAGGTAAACCCAACCCCACAGCCGCCTGCTCCCAGGTCCCCCGTACCTCCGTAGCTCGATACTTGAGTCCCTGGATCCAGCCAGATTGAAGATGGATGATAATTCTGGGCCATTGCGTGCAGCCCCCTTTCCAAGACCGCTATCCTCTAGAGGGCTTCGGGAACAGCTGGGTCCATCCCGTCATTCTCTCCTGCTACGCCTGTTCCCTGGTGTCCAGTTTCCCTGTTGGTAACAAAATGGCCTCGCCCTGGCCACCACCACCCCCGCTCGGGGGAGGTAGGGGCTGGCCAGACACAGTCGCTTCCCCGCTCTGCCCCAGAGGGGGAACTACAGAGCCGTCCCCAACTTCGGCCCCTGCGCGGCTCGCGCGCGACTGAGTCCTCTCCCCTCTTAGGCAGTGGGGGGTCAGATGCTCGTGAAACGGCAGGCCCACCCCCATCACCAATCGTTCTGTATCTGCTTGGGGGTACCACTATCCTCCCCCCTCTCCTCGGTTTGGGTGAAACCCCCATTCCTGGAAGGGGCATTCCTGCCCCATGAAGCGAGGGGCCGCTCAACAGCAGATTTGGGAAACACGTGGGGTCGCCCACTGGGAAAACAGATGTGGCTTGTCCCTGGACAATTCCTGCCTGGGCGGGGGGTGTAACCCCCCCCCCCAAACAGCCCCTGCCACCCCGAGGGGCCGCCCACAGTGGGGCCCCCTGGCTGCATGGGGGCTGAGACACCCCCGCACCCCCACTCCCAAGCCTTGCCACCCTGCGGGGCCGTCTCCCATAACTGGTGCTGGGGAGAGAGGAGCCACCAATGCAGGCAGCCCCGCCAGGCCCGACCAGGCCGCAGCAGCAAAGGGGTCACCTAGGCCCTGCTGAGCCTGATAATCCATGGGAGCCTGACCCCGGCCAGCGGCCGTGCGGCCCATAAGGGCCTTGCAGCCAGCCTGTCCTGGAGTGCTCCCAATACGGTGGCCGCCCCTCCCGCTGCACCTAGCCCTGTCCCAGTGGTTCCAGTCCCCGCCAAACTTGCCCGCTCAACAGTGGCCCCATCCTCAGCGTCCACCCCCGCCCTGCCTCTCGCCATGGGGGTCTTTCCCTTCCCGACCTTCCTTTTTGCTTTCCCCATCGCGGGGGAGTGAATGTTCACGACACCACACGGAGAGCCCACGAGGAGGGCCTGGATTCTGCGCCCCAAAATAGTAAGCCGCACGCAGAATTAGTAAGGCGCATGCCGGAGGAACATGCTTACTCCCGTTGCCTCACCGCCGCGAATGGCAGTTAGAGGCACGGCACGCTGGTGAGGGAAGCCCCGCCCCCAAACCAGGCGGGGCTCCCCAAGCCCACACTCTCCCGATTGGAGCTCCCCTGTTGCCAGAGGTAATGCCATCCAGGACGTGCATTCACCACCACGTTCCAGCTGACTTCCCCCACAACTCATCCTGCTGCAGCAACGCTGCAGCAGCAGGGTGCAGCCATCTTCCCGCCTTGCCCCATTCCTAGGCAGGGAGCGCAACAAACCCCCCTTGGCCACCATTACTGGTGTGGCCACGGGGCCCTTGTAAACAAACAGCTTTATCTCCCAGTCCAATTGGTGTCCCTGTGTCCCGCATCTGCTGCTGCTGCTGGAGCACTACTAGGAGGCAGAGGCAGGTGAGGAATGGGGACCGGAACCAGGCAGGGGAGGCAGAAGAACTTATTGGGGGGGGAAGCTGGCTGCAGCCTGCAGCCCAGCCAGGTAAGCGCGGAGCCCCAGCTGGCTGTGGGGCCATGTGCAGCCACACATGTGACACATGCCTGGGACCAGCCCTGCCTTTGTGGCCTTTGACAAACCACCTAATTCCCCCTATGTTTTGTTCTGTAGAATGGGGGATAAAGCCAGCTACCCACTTCACAGGAATGTTGAGAGAATTAGTCAGTTATTTCAAAGCACTTGATATATGAAACAATCAACATGTTCTTTTTTACTATTAATTCAGTTTACCCCAAAAGACTGTGAGAACCCTAAAAGAAATGCCACCGCTAGCAGGAACTGACCTAGAAGATTGTTACATGCCTCCTCGCTTTAACAGAAGTAGCTCTCCAAACTGTTTGGAAATGTTCTTCACGTCAGTGATTGAAAATTAGTGTGCAGACAGCTGCATTGCTGTTCTTAGCTAGCCAGAATTTAGTTCCAACTGGACCATCATCTAACTCATGGAAAACCATGAATAGGACTATCTTACTCCCATTGATGCAAACAATAGCACAGGCTATAATCCCGCAAACACTTACGAGTAGTTCCATTGACTTCAGTGGGAGTACAAGCAAGAAAGCAGTTTCAGGGCTGTGGCTTAAGTGAAGAGTGATGGTGCTTGGTCCCCCTCCCCCTTACTTTTCTTTGCTTATTTCACCTGTTTTTAATTTAAAACAAATTTCCAAAAGACAATTTTTTCCCTATCCAATCTGATAGTTTCTTCTTAGAGTTTGTAATGAATTGCTTTCTTTCTCCTTGCTTCTACATTCAATGTGACCTCAACTTCAAAAAAGGCTTTAAACATAGGGCATCTTTCCAAAGTAAAGAAACAATCGGTGCAAACCAGGGGTAAGGAACCTTTTCTGTCCCACAAACCACTTTGAAAATGAGTACAAGCTCTGTGGGCTGGATTGGAGTTGTGGGGTGAGCACTTTAGGGGGATGTTCAGGATGGGAGAAATAAGGGGAGGGTCCAGATCTTTGATCTGCATCACGGATCCATCCCCTGTCCTACCTGCCCTCATCTCTGCTTCCTTCCCCCTGGGGTCACTCTTTCAGTGATTGACGACAGGGGCTTGATCCATGGGCCAGATCCAAGAATTGGAAAGGGAACCAATAAAAAGCCTGAATTTGACCCACAGGCCAGGGGTTCTTCGCCGCTGCAGGCAATTCAAATTATATATTTTCCTCTCTCTGTTGTTCTAGAAACTTGGCCTGCTAGCACTTATCAATGAAGAAAGCCATTTTCCTCAAGCTACTGACGGCACCTTGTTGGAGAAGCTGCACACCCAGCATGCCGTAAGTGACAGTGTGCTCTGCTGCTTGTTATCTGTATCATTTACAAAGATATTTGGGCTGTGATTCCTATCCGTAGGAATCTAACCTGCCTTGTAACTTAGTAGGGCCTGACCTCACTCACATTAAAGTTAATGGTAAAACTCCTGTTAACTTCAATTAGATTAGACCAAGACCGAATCTGCTATTGAGAGTGCACATCTCTCACCATGTAGATCAGGGAAGGCCAGACTTACCTGAGCAGAGTCATGGGAGTAATTATAGTGGGAAGGCACATCCCCCACAAATTTCCTCCCCCCCTCCACAATAGGGGATATGGAGGTGAGGCTTTTGTGGGTTAACATCCCCCACAAGTTTTAGCCCAAAGTTAATCCATTGCAGGGATCTACCCTTATTTACCGCCCAGCGTTGGGGATGGGGATGGGAGGAAAGGGAAGTTTTGCTCCACCCCTTTCCGAACACAATGACATCACGGCACTTGGAAAGTAGCAAAGGGGCATGACTGTGTTGGAATAGAGGGGTGGAGCTGAGCCACTCAGACCCATTCCTATGCAGCATTACCCCACGTCTTCACAGATGTTGCTTGTGGTTGACCATTCAACTGCTATCAATGTCTTGACCACCCACAGTGAATTTCTTTTGGCCTTTGTTATGGAGAAGGCCCAACTAAACAAACATAAAATATGACCAAACTGAATCCAACAGGACCTGACTGAAAACGTTGGGTCAGGTGCAGCTTTTACCCAGCCCATTTGGGATTGGACCAGCTCAGGCTGATCGGCCAGGACTAGACCTGCCCCTTGCAGAGAACTGTGATATCACAGTGTTCCACAAGGCTATGATCAGAGCAGGTCCCAAAAAAGACCAGGTTTAGGGGCTTAAGTTGGGCTGAAAATGTGCCCCAAGCATCCTCCTCTTTGTATAGTATCTCCTACACGTAGATAGATGGATGTGTAGAAAGATACCAGATATCAGATCGCTTGCACATGAGACTGGGCAGGGAGGTGGGGGGTTAGTCTGAGTGATACAATAAATTAATTCGGGGGGCTGGGGGGGATCTTCCATGAGCCAAAATCATGGCAGGGGGAATCATGTAAAACTCCGCTCGTGTGTGCAGGGTTTTAAATGTCATTGGCCCATTTCTTCCATGATTTCACTCATGGATTACAGGGCTCAAAATCCAGCCCTATAATCCATGAGTGAAATCACAGCAGAAATGGGCTAATGATGTTTAAAACCCCATGCACACGAGTGGAGCTTCACATGATTCCCCCTACTGTGATTTCGGCTCATGGAAGATCCTCCCCAGCCCCCTGAATTAATTTATTGTATCACTCAGAATTAACATGCAGGAGTTCCTTTAATGTATCTGGCACTGTACAATTATTAAACAGAGACATATAGTACATAAACATGTCTTTATTATTACTGGGTTTGAAGTAGAGCTGCAACAGGGACTAAAATTTGTACCCACAGCTAACGCCCACCTTTTTGGGCACTGGATGGGCTACCCAAGGACCAATTGAGTGCCTGATGCCCAAAAATGCAAACATTACCCAGAGAAACTGATAAGCCCAGCGGTCTCAGTCAGGGCGAGTCAGTTTCAAACACCCTTTTGGAGCAAAATTTCCAGGGAATTCATTGTTTAAATTCATCTTGAGGATGTGCTTGGCTCTTAATCTGTATTTCAACTCTTTCCCACTAAAACATGTTTATTCTTTTATTTTTTTCTCCCCAATTAGAGCAATCCTTTTTATGTGAAACCAAGAGTTGCTGTTCACAACTTTGGCGTGAAGCACTATGCTGGGGAGGTAATTTTTCCTTTCTTCATTTGCTGAAATCCTTCCAACTGGCGTTTGAGCACTCGTTTAATTTTACCCTTAGGCCACTCACAGATTAACCAAAGCATTCAGTTTCCTCTGTGTTCTTTACAGCAGTGCCTTTTTCAGAGGCACTTCATTCATGGACTTCTTAGCTGAGTCTGTTCTGCTTTTTACCAGGTCCAGTACGATGTCAGAGGAATCCTAGAGAAGAACAGAGATACTTTCAGGGATGATCTTCTGAATTTGTTACGAGAGAGCAGGTACATTGGTGCATTTTCACCGGGGATTGGGGGGAGATGTTCTTACAATGAGCTGAGTTCTTTGGATCCTGATGGGAAGTGAGGTTAAGAAACACTAAGCAGAACTGGACTATTAGCAAATTGAAGTGGACAGTGAGTAACTGGCTTGGCACTTAAACTTCTGCTACCTACAGTTCTACATACAAGAAAGCACATGAAATAAGAAATCTGGTTTCCTATCAATCTGTGATTTTGATTGCTTGATTTCTTAACTGGATTACCAAAGGATGTTCTTTTGCCTTTAATTTTAGTTATGAATCATGGGAAACAGGGTGGACTTCAAATTAATCAAGTTTTATTCTCATTCAAAACAAATTCAGAAAACCTATTGTGTTAAGAAATGTTGTGGCCCAACGTAAGTTAGGTCCTCTGTCAAATTTGCATGAGGGATCCAGAGTGAGTGAGGGAAGAAGGGAGAGAGAGTGTGTGTCTCCTCAGGGTGCCAGGCTAATAATTCCAGTTCTCCCCAGATTTTGCTCTCTGTCTTACTTTGATTGTATGCACCGTACTCACCCTGATATGATGGGTGATTTCAGACGTGACGGGGCGAATTCGCCCCGTCACAAAATGAATTTTGAATTCCCCGCCGGGATGACCCCGTCATGCCGTAACAGACGTGCTGGGGGATCCCGGCGGGGAATCGGGGAGGGAGCGGGGCCGCGCGGCGCAACGTGCGGCCGCACGGCTCCGCCCCCTCCATGCTCCCCGCTGCCCTCCCTCTGGGGAGACGGGCGGGCGCCGCGGCCAATGCCGCCGCAGCGCTCGCCCGCTTTGGCCACGGGCCGGAATCCCTGCGGGGATTCCGACCCGTGGCCGCCATCCAGACGTGACAGCAGGGGTCACCACGGCGGGGAATCACATTCGCCGCGCAGCGACCTCCAGCCCCGCCGCTTCGGCTGCTCACGCAGCTAATGTGATTCCCCGCAGTGGTAACATCTGGGGGGAAACATCTGTTTCCCCCAACAGACGTTACGTGGTCTCTGCCACCACAGGGGATTGACTGTGGTGACCTTTGACCACGTAACGTCTGAAATCACCTGATGTTCCATGAGCAGCTCTACAGGTTCAAGTGGGTCTTGTAGAAGAGTTGAAATACTGCCTCTCAGCACTGAGTAGTGGACAGGAATCCTTCCCATGGTATTTTACATTTTTAAAGTACTTTTGCAAACAACACAATTTTTTTTGATGTCCTGCTTAAGCCCCACTTCTAAATTCCTTGCATTCTCATGACTTCAGCTGATTTCAGTCAAAGTTTTCAGTGCACAAGGAATTTGATGACCAGACTCTCAGAGCAGTAAAGGGCTTAACAGGTATTTAGTTATATATTCTCTCCTGGCAGAGGCAGCATTTCTCACAGTTAAAGTGTATGTTTGTATGTATTAGATGACTTAAAGTTATAGAATCCAGGTTCCCAAACAGTGAGTCTTAACCGTAAATAAGGTCACAATATCTGAAGATGGGTTTGTGATCCTGATGGATCTTCACTAGACTTTGCATGTCTTTGTGTTTTCTGGGGTTGATTCTCCCCTGGCTTAAACCAGCATCAATCCAGAGCTATGTCATTTGAGCAACAAATTAAAGCAATGGGGAAACTGGTGTGAGAGTTGAATCTGGTCTGTAGTGTGTGGGTACAGCAAGCATAACCACCTACTGAAACTAAAAATCCCATAGATAAGTTTTGCTACAGGTTTAGCCACATCTCTCTGCCTCTGGACTCTGAAATGAAGGACCATGACATGCAACATCAGGGACAGCAAAGGACATCGTTTACATAAAATTTGCACATGCTGATTTGTGTACGTTGGTACAAATTTAAAATAGCCCCTTGCTTAACTTTAAGGCTGTGCTGGGGGGGGGGGGAGAACACAATATTTTTTCAAAGAAAGCAATGTTAAAAAATGAAAGGAATCGCAAATCTGTAAAATAACGCCAGAGTTGAACCCTTGCCGTTCTATTCTTTGTTTCAAAATTCTATTACAGCATCACCCTCAACTGTTTGGTCCCACACCTGCCCTCCCAAGTATTCTGTCCTTCCTCTGATAGTACCCATAGCAGTAGTAATAATAATTCTAAAAAACACCAGCACACACTTTATAACAAGTATTAAGTAGAAATATTCAGAATTCTAACCCAAAATTCACAACAATCAAAGCCCTTGATTTTGCCATTCTTAACTCAAATTTGAAGTAATTGTGGCAGCTCAGTCTGAATAAAAGTAGCAGAGATGGGAAAGACTTGAGAAAAAAAATACATTAAACATTAGCATATCCCAAGTTATTTGAGCAGCCCAGTTAGTGACTGTGGATTATACGTTTTTTTTATTTTTTCATTTAACAGATTTTTATCCCGCTCTCCCCACCTCAGTGGCTCAGAGTGGCTGACAAAACCATAAAAACAACAATATAAAAACACTTGAACAATTTAAAACATCATAAAAACACACCCTACCCCTCACCCCCATCCCCAACCCTGCAGCAGGAGGTCACCAAACTGCATGTTTATACTGAGGAACAAAAATGTCCATTTATCGCAAGGTGGACAATGAGAGTCTATCATAGTTACCATGGAAAAAAAGTAATTTTCCTAAAGCACGAGCACATATGTTAGTGGTATTTACAGAGGCTAGTTCCAGTGCTAACATAAATCTGTCTTGGCTATGTTTGCATCCCTAACATCTGAGAGGATTAATGTGTGCTAGACTAAATGCTCTCCCAACAAGATTACTACAAGGAAGGCTACAAGGGATGAGTTTCCGTGATAGAGTATGTCCATTTGATCAGGATAATGTTGAGACGGTACACCATGTTTTCTTCGAATGTCAGATGTATAGAGAAATAAGGAGGAAATATTTGGCCAAATTGATTGAAAAGTTCCCAGGAAGGACTGCGTTAAATTTATTGTGGTATGCAATAAATACGAGGGAATTTATTCCAGCTGCAGCAAAATATTTAATACAAGCGATTATCATAAGATCTAGATTTATGCAATCCATGGCATTGGAAGAAGAAGAAGAAATTGCAATTTGACATGGCACACTAATGATAGGAGGAAGGATATAGAAGAATTTGAAGAGAGATCTTCCCTAACATGTGTGTTGCCAAAGGTTTATTTGATAGAGATTATGTGATATTGGGATGCAAATAGTTTAAAGGTAGGAATTGGGTTGGTTTATGATTGGTAGTGGATGAAAATTCAAATTCAGTTTAACTAATTGGGGATATAGAACGTATTCTAGAGTGTGGTAGAAGATTGAGGTGAAGTTATTTCAAAGTGATATATGCTATCTTAAGGTACTCCAAAGTGATATATGTGCCCCATGGATTATGGGAAGGCTGTAGTCAAGATATTTTATGATTTTAAAATTACTTTTGTTTTAAAAGGTTGTGGTTTTTTTGAATGTATAAAGGTGTATCTGTATGTGTTGTATCTTCACGTTTGTGTGTATATGCTATGGCTTTGACCACGTGAATAAATTTACTTTAGTTACTTACTTCTGAGAGGATTGAGCGGTGAATTTGACAAAAGCCCAGTGGCATTTTCACAAGCTTTATTTTCTTCATATCTCAAGTGCAAACCAAAGAGGAAAATTTATTGGGCATAGTTTCCATCCAGGTCATCAGGAACTTTGCATGAGTAAGAGCGAAATAAATTATACCTGAAATATTTCAGAGTTTATTCCTGAATTTCCAAGATGATGTATGTAAATGGAGACCACAGTATCTAGATTGTGTACAAGCAGACAGTCCACAGTTGGTTGGTTGAAGAGTGTGAGGAGCACTAATTTTTGTTGTTGTTGTTATTATTTATTAAGCATTTATATAGCACCAGCAGTGTACCGGGCACTTTATAATTATTATTAGAGACAGGTCCCTGCTCAGTGATCTTGCAATCTTAGATGGATACGGGTGAAGGGAACACAGGGAGAGAGGGTGTTTTTAAATGAGATGCGTCCATGCATGGCCCCCCACTGTCCACACGTCCAGCTACTCATTTGAAGTTGGTGTGTGGGGAAGCACGCTCCCAAGACCTATGCAGCGACCACCCATGGCCATGCATGGAGCACTCCTGAAAAATCCGGAGTGCCCTGTGCAGGGACTGGGTGGCCACCTCCGTGGCTGGGGCAGCCATGTTGGGAACCGCTTGTTCGCTCCACATGCACATGTGCGTGAGCGCGCCACAGCCACGCCGCTCAGTGGCCATAGACTCCCCGCTCCCCCCTTCCACAGCACTTGTTTAAAAACACCCAGACACACACATACAGTCTCTCCCATTTATTACAGATGAGGAACTGAGGCTGAGAGGTGGTGACTTACCCAAGGCCACCCACTGAGTTCATGACTAGGGCCTGATTCGAACCCTGGCTTCCTAGGTCCAAGTCCAGCATCTTATCCTCTACAGCTCACTGGCTAATGATAATTACTTTTATTTAAAGCGTAGCACTTGATCTGAATTGTACTTGAGCAGAGGTTTTCACCCAGGGAATTGTCCATAGGTTTCACTTCATTCATTTCTAGGTGATTTGTGAAGCTTGCATGAGAATTCATTCGTTAGCTAGCTAGCTTGCCAGTCTTTGGTTTTATAGCCTGCCCCTCTGTAGCTTCTGCCAGATCCCTTCCCCTGGAAGTGGGGATTGGTTGGCATCTGCCTTGTTTAGCTGCTTTCACTTCGATTAAAGCTGAACTGTGTGAAGGTAAACTTGAACCAAAGGCAGTTCTCAGAAGGTGCTGATTAAAGAATTAATTAATGAAAGGAAAATTATTAGTATTAATAATCATTTTTATTTCTATTGCACCTCACACACAAACACACTGCCATACAGCACTTCGACTGTTTGCAGCGTAATATTATAAAACAATAAAATCCATTTAAAATACAAAGCGATTTAAAACAATATAAAAGGGAAAGAAGAAGGAGAGAACACACTAAGGAGAACCAGCAGCGGACCCTAAAATTTGACAAGAGCTGTTCTCAGGAGGGGCGGGATATAAATTGACTAAATAAATAAATAAAAGCACGCTAATTAGCATGCCAGAGTCTTGAATTTGAATACTCAAATTTGATTTGTGAATACAAAGAAACCTACTTGTTTCAGTTCTCATGACTTCTCTGTCCCTTTCTCCATTCTTTTCCATTTTAATTCTTATGGAAAACTTGACTGAATGGAACCTGATACAGTGATGTCTGCTGCAATATGCTGCAAACATAGCTCTGAGAGGTATGAACTGCCTCAGCCGAGGGCCTTTGCTCCCTGATCCTATCTGGCCATGGACTCTGGGTAGGGACTGTGTGTGACCCTGCCCCTTTGGAGTGCCATGATGGGAGTACCAGAGCAATGGGATCATGTCAGAAAGGGCTGGAGCTAAGACGCTCCCTGCCCCTTTCTGACATGACCCCACCCCTTTAGGAGCATTTTGACATTGCAGCACTCTACAGGGGGCAGGACCATGCTGGAAAGGAGGCAGATGTTCTTTGCCCTGCCCGCTTCTGACATGGCCCTCTCTGCTCCCCTCTGAACATCCTTCTGCAGGTGGACATGGATCTAGCATGTTTTTGTGAGACCGTGGAATGCATTCTCAGATTGTGGACCCTGAAGGTTTGCAAATATTTGACAGGGAGTCATGGACACATACTGCTGCACAGTGGGGTGGGGAGCCTTGAAGGGTAGGCGGTCCAGGTATGGGAATGGTTGGAAACTGCTGCACAATAG
Source organism: Sphenodon punctatus (assembly GCA_003113815.1). Lineage (NCBI taxonomy): Eukaryota > Metazoa > Chordata > Lepidosauria > Sphenodontia > Sphenodontidae > Sphenodon > Sphenodon punctatus. The sequence continues at coordinate 2,166,825 of QEPC01010227.1, forward strand.
TTTGTGTTGTCATGTGCCTTTTTGTTTGTAATCATGGTTTCTCCTCCACCCACTCCCATTTTAGCCTCGATTTCATCTACGATCTCTTCGAACACTTTTCAAGCCGCAGTAGCCAGGACACCCTTAAATGTGGGAGCAAACACCGGAAACCCACTGTCAGTCTCCAGTTCAAGGTTGGTTAGTGTGTCTGTCCTCCCGTGTTCTTCTCCCTGCAACTTATAGATGATGATGAGTTTTATATACTTTCTGTTTGACTGCTAAATTAATACATTAAATGGAGAAAAATGGCACTGATGTATGTTTTAGCTTTAGTTATAGCTGTCTTTCAGGAAAATACCCACATATATCTTTGTGACAGGGATATTCAAAAAAATCTAGGTTTTTTATGAGACATACAGTGAACCGTGGGCCTGATCCAGAACTTACACTTGCACCATGTGCAAGGGTGCACACATACAGAGTGTGTGTAATTCATTTTGCATGCATTGTGCATGGTTCATGCACAAGTTCTGATTCAGGGTCATTGGGTCCATTTGATTTTCTGTTCCCCTATGGATGTTCATAAAGGGGCTTTTCTCCAACAAAGAAAAAACTGTCTGACTGTTCCAGAGAAATAGGAAGGGACTTTGTGTGGCCCTGCCCCTTTGGAGTGCCAGAGCGATGGGGTCATGTGGGGCTAAGAGGCTCCCCGCCCCTTCCGGCATAAACCCACCACCCCCTTTTGAAGCATTTTGACAATACTCAAAGTTAGGTGATACACCAAACTGTGAAATAGACCAAAAAAATTAAATTGAAGAAACACCCCCCACCCACCCCTGGCCCCAGTTTTGCGGCTTTTTCCGAGTGACATTGTTATCTTTGGTTCCAGTCCTGCATTTGGATATCTGTAACGTGCATGGACCAAAAGACAGACTTGGCATTTGAAGTGTTTATTGTTACTGTAACAGGCACTATCGTTAGCGCATGAACCTTCAACTTTTTGGTGTTGGCATCAGCCCATAGCTCAGGCTTGAACCCCACTACAGTGAATGGGGCTAGCACAGGTACTAAGGAGTCATGCATGAGTACACAGGATCATTTTGGATGATCATTTTGCCCAGTGGAGAGATGATCTTCATGTTGATAGTGTCTTCATGATGATCATTGGGTTTTGTTGAACATAAAGCAGAGATGACTTTTAATTGAAAGACAAATAGAAGAGCAGTCTGTCACCTTCTGTGGCATGCGTATAACTTCATTAGGACATACGGTGCTTTTTATTATTGAAAAGCCTATACGGATGTAATTTTCACTCCTTGTCACTAGATGTTGCTATAGGGACTGCTGGCAGTGGTTACTCTGGAGAGCTCTAACACATGAGATATGAGTGTCAGTTTGTAAAGTGCTGTCATCCTTTCTCCCCTTGTTTCAGGACTCACTGCATTCCTTAATGGCAACGTTAAGCTCCTCTAATCCCTTCTTTGTTCGCTGCATCAAGCCAAATACACAGAAGGTAAGATTTTAAAACTGTGTCTGACTTTGATTGGTTTTCCATCTACCCATGGCCTGGTTATTCATCTCCCTGTATCCTGCACGATCCAGAATGGGAACATTCACATTCGCGTGGTACAGGTATAAAAGGCTCCAGGTGGTGGCAAGCTGCGAGAAGTCAAGTGACCAGGGTTCTACTCCTCTTACTCCTTTTTTCTTTATCTTGCAAACACTGTACACGGCTGGGATTATGCTCTACGAGAAAACCCGTTTTTAAGAGACTTAGGGTAAAAACACACATGATGGCAGCATGGTGGTGGCTTGACGCAACCTGGGAAAAAGCGAATGTGTGACCGGCCCTGCGCTGCACCCACAGCCCCACCATGACAGGTGGCCAGTGCCGGTTAGAGGCCCTGGGCCGGATGGGCTGGCGGCCTGCCAACAGACGTGATAGCCCACTTTGGCCTGGGCGGGCAGGCAGGCCTTAGCCCAGGCTGTGACAGACGGGCAGGTGAGGTCTGGGCCAAAGCGGGCCACAGTGGGCGCTGTCACATCTGTTTTTACCCTTAGAATCGGGAACTCATGTTCACTGCATTTTCCCCATTGCCACCAATGGGGAAAATGTAGTGAATATGGATCCCTGCTTAGAATCATAGAAACACAGAATTTTAGGGCTGGAAGTAGGGTGGCCAGATATGCAAATTTTAGAGATATGCAAATATGCACTTATGAGAAATACAAGTTGCAGGGCTGCACTGGAGCCAATGCAGCCCTGTAACCTGTATTACTCATGTATCCTCTAAAATCTGCATATCTGGCCACTCTAGCTGGAAGGGACCTCAGGAGTCATCTAGTCCAACTAATAGCTGGATATCCTCTGCATACAGCATCATAGACAAATGTCCAGCTAGGTTGTGGCCCCCCAAAAAAGGATTTTGGAATTGAAGTTGTGACAAGAAACACCAGCTGGTTTGAGGAACTTTTGTGGAAGCATTATGAATCCCAGTTGATGATGATCCTTTGGATGAGTCAGCAAAATCTTGCACACAAGGTGCTTCTTCCTTAGTTTTCTCTCTCCCTGGCTTGGATTGCAAATTAAAACTGAGTCAGCATAATCCAGCTTTACTGAGCAAGAAGCTCTTTCTGTAGAACAAGATTGAGGGGTTAGTCTCTAAGTAAGGAGTCAAACACATTCTAACAGCCTAAGTCACCTCAGTGGAAGAGTTCATGGAAGATGGAAGCAAACTTATTTGGAAAGAGCAATTTCCATTCAGGCAAGGTCCAAGGGTAAATATATGGATTTATGTTTTTTTAATTTAACGCACTGGTTCTCAAACCTTTTGCCTGTGTGACCCCCATTTAGAGTCTTAAATATAATCCTGTGACCTCAGACACCAACAAAGGCCCTTTTTATACAGGCTGCAGCACAGGGGTGTGTGTGTGTGTGTGTCAGTGTGTGCCACGGTCCATGTGCGGTGGGTTGGGGGGAGGATGTAGATGGGCGCACACCCATCTACACCCAGCTCCACCCATCAGCACGCACAGAGCAACCGTTTTCGCCAGTTGCTCCGTGGGTGGAGGTGGGTGCTCATGCATGTGCACAGGAACATGCCCACCCACCCACCTGAAGCGGGATTTACATGGGCAGCACCAACGCATGAACACCCAGATTTCTGCGTGTTCATGTGTGGATGCTGCCCATTTAAAAGGGCCAAAAACAATGTAAAGTAAATCATGTAGCAATTGGGTTCATGACCCCCATCTACAGCTGGTATCTCTCTACTTGGAGGTCTGAACCCACAATTTGGGAACCTCTGAGTTTAACCTATTATGCCTCCCATGCAGACATTTGTCTCTCTATAGACCGGTTTCTCTTCATGCAGTGATCTCTTCCTTACTGTGGTGTTATTTTAGAAATACCAAAAAAACAAAACAAAAAACCTCACCATTTAAAAAACCCGTTAAAGGCAGAACAATTTCAAAAACAAAAAACTTTCCTCTTCAAATACATTACACAGAATTAATTTGTATCTAACTTAACTCCCCAAAACATGAAAATTAATTATAATTACAATTAGCTACATACATTCCAACCAAAGATAAAGACCAAAAGACATGGAAATTAGTTCAAGATTTTCTATCTATATTTCATAATTTACCATCACCATAAACATAAGGTATGTACTTAATTCCTTACCATACACACTTTTATTAATATTTATCAGTAACTACACTTTCACATTTGTTCATTAAGTATTAATTTATTATCATAATTTGACAACAAACAATTTTTTCAAACTGCCTTAACTGTCATTTACATGTATACAAATTATTTATAGTTTATAAAATGAACTGTTGAGAATATTATTGTAGACAGGTTTATACAGTCGGTTGTATACAATCCAATTCTGCACAAAAGGACAGATTTAAGGCAGTTTAAAAAAATTATTTGTTAAATTATGATAAATTAATCCTTAATATGAAAAAAGTGAAAATGTAGCTATTGATAAATATTAATAAGAGTAAGTGTGTATAATAAGGAATTCTAATTTTCATGGTTTTTGGTGTTCATGTATTTGAAGAGGAAAGCTTTTTGTTTTTGAAATTGTTCTGCCGTTAACAGTTTTTTAAACCATGAGGTTTTTTGTTTTAGTAAGTTTCTCTGTTTTTTGCAATGTGATTAATAAGGTAATGTAAGTGAAAGTGTTGAACTATAATAGATGTTGAACAATAATAGAAGTCTTGAATGTTGAAGTATAATAGATAGATGTCTTGTAAATATAAATGAATTATTTAAATTATAGTGAAGAAATCTGAAGCAATGACAAAAATGACACACTGGAAAGATTGGTAGTTATTTTTTATTGAAAGAAAACAGTCAAACTAGTATATTTTCTGAGGAAGGCAACTATCATGGTAGAGTAGCACTTAGTGGCGATCCCATCCTCCAAGCCTCTGAACTCTGGGGGCTCAAGTCATCCTGGGAGAGGAAATACAGATCACTCAAAATCCTCCCCACAGAGTGGATGACTAAAAGCGGTGTACCTTTCCATACCACCGCGCATGTGCGAACCTGCAGAACTGAATTTTGTATTTTTAATAACTCGGTTTTCTCTGCACCAAAGCACTATCACGTTAGAGTAGCACTCGGTGGCGATCTCATCCTCTAAGCCTCTGTACTCTGGGGGCTACAGTCATTCTGGGGCAGGAGATATGGATCGTTCAAAATCCTTCCCGCAGACTGAATGACTAAAAGCCGCATAACTTTCCATACCACCGCGCATGTGCAAACCTGCAGAACTGAATTTTGTGTTTTTAATAACTTGGTTTTCCCTCCACCGAGCACTATCACGCTAGAGTAGCACTCAGTGGTGATCTCATTTTCAGGCAGCGGCAGCTGCCTGAATACTTAAATGTACAGCCACTCTTCATTATAAACAGGCGACTGCTGAAGCCCCAATTTTGCAAAAACCGCTTGACCTACATTTCTGAAAATTTCATCATGGCTGTAAATTGTGAGGACCATCATATCCACAAAGTTTGAAAAATATCCATCAGGAAAATAAAAAGTTATTGC
>QEPC01010227.1:2174901-2195343 GCA_003113815.1 Sphenodon punctatus
TGTTTTTTGGAGTTTATGTTTTGTTGCAATGTATGAAGTGGAAGGTGTTTTGAATTGTAATTGTACTGAATTGTGTTTTTGTGTGTATTTTAAGAAAACTCTTGTACATTTAAGTGTCTTTTTAAACTGTTAAGTTTTTTGTTTTAGTGAATCCTCCTAGCCTCTGAACTCTGGGGGCTCAAGTTGTCATCAAGGAGGAGATACAGATCGCTCAAAATCCTACCCACAGTGGATGACTAAAAGGCGCATAACATTCCTAAATGTCATGTACCTTTCCAGATGCTCTTTCTTACTTAATGCAAGCGGAAGTAGGCAACTTCTCGACTGCTCGTTCACTAGCCAGCAGAACTGATTTTTGAATCTTTAATAACTAATGTTTTGCTGCACCAATCATTAATCACACTACAACAGCACTTGATGTAGATCTCATGCTCCAAGGCTATGGAATCTGGGGGCTCGACTCATCTAACCAGAGGAGATATCGATGATTCAAAATAGTCGGGACGCTGTGCATTTTGACCACAACTAATTAACTTTTCAACAGTAATCACTTTTTATTTTCTGGCTGACTCTTCTTCAAACTTTACATGGTCCCCACAAATATAAGCCATGGATAAATTTTCAGGACTTTAGCTCAAGAGGCTTTCTCAATATCGGGACTTCACCAGTCCCCTGTTTATAACGGAGAACGGTTCTGCCTTTAACTTCCTTACAGCTACCGCTGTAAGGAAATACCTAAGGATTTTCCTTTCTTAGCCTTGCTACTGGCCTATTGTTTGACTGCTTCATAGTTAAGAACCATTATGCTCTGTTGGACTACTTTGGAGTCAAACAAAGCCAGGGTTGACCCTGGGGAAGAGCCATGTCCCTGGGCCCTGTAGTATTTAGGGCCCTATGGTCAATACCTGACCCTGGCAACACATCCAGTGTACCCCTTAGGAGTGGTGGTGGGGCAGGCATTTCTTGCAGGGCCCACTTAAGCCCTGCCCACCTGTGGTGACCCTCCCTCCTCACCCTCCAGCCCTGGGCCCTGCAGATTCTAGGGCTGGCCCTGAACAAAGTAATATAGAGGCTGGGTGGCTGTGATAAGTTTGTCACCTTGTGCAGCTTCAAACACATTTGACTAAAAGAGAACTTAGTTTATGGCTCAGAGTATATGGGATTTGGGTGACAGTTGCAAGATTGAATTTTCAGTTGCTAATGGGCAGTCTTGACTGTGTGAATAATTCAGATTATTATTATTATTATTGTTGTTGTTGTTTTGTTATTATTATTAATGATAATGATTATTTTATTTATATAGTGCATCCCCCTCCAAATGACACTCAAGGTATTTCACAAAATTAATACAATAAAATGCAAAACAGCAACCTAAAATCTATTTAAAATCAATTTATAAACAGTTTTAAAGGGTAAAATAAAGGGGGAGGAAAAAATACATTAAAGGGAACCAGCCCCTGGAGAATAAAGGCATCTGGAGAATTAAAAGGTCTTCAGGCACTTTTTGAAGGTGAGGAGGGAGAAATGAGATAGATACTTGGAGGAAGCAAGTTCCATACTGAGGGGCCTGCCACAGCAAAAGTTTGGTCATCTACTGGCTTAAGGCTTGATGGCAGGATGCCCAAACAGCAGGTGGTATCTGAGCGCAGATAACCAGCAAGGTGAGGCTCTAGAAGCAGGTTTTGAATATAGCCAGGGCCTATACCATTCAGCTGCTAACACAGCGAAACAAAGGTTGGGGGTGAAACAAGGGGTTTTGGTTGGGGTGAGAATATCAGTATCCGATAAATCCGATACACCCGATAATCAGGTGTATCGGATTATATCTGATAATCCGATATTCACCGGTATCGGCATACCGGATTTTTAACATTGGCCGCTTTACCGGGTTTTTTACATTGCGGCCATTGAAGTCAATGACCACAATGTAAAAAAAACGGTAAAGCGGCCAATGTTAAAAATCCGGTATGCCGATACCGGTGAATCCGATACTGGGGAGATCCAATACCGGTAAATCCGGTATTCTCCCCGGTGTCCCACCCCTAGTTTTTGGCTTTAGCTAGACTAGGGAAAAGTTCATATTTAGAAGCCTAGGTTTTAATTTTAACCTGGTGGAATTGAGCTACAGCTATTTCCCCATCTGATCCTGTGTCTTTGTTAACTAAATCCAACTTAAACACACCTACTTTCCCTGTCTAGACAGAGCCCTAATGCTGGTGCTCCCTGCCATGCAATATGTTTCTGATCCACCTTCCCACCACATGTAGCTTGATACAGCTGCCTCAGGAGAGCAGCAATTTTATCCTTTTTGATTTTGTTTGCCCAAAGTGGTCGTGTGTGTGTAGTGGACTGTCTGCTTAAGAGAACCAGGACGTGCTCCTCAGCCTGTTGATGGGCAGCTAGGGCTGAGGGAATGAACGGGTAGAGTGTAATTCTATGCAAGAAAAACCTCTCTCTTCCATCAGCTCCTTACCCCGTCAATTGCTGCTCGCTGCTGCTTCTCCTTATCCTGTCTTTGCTTGTTTTATTAGTTTTACATTAGCCTGTTCTATTTCACTCAGAGCAGTTTACAGTACACAAAACACAGAATAAATACAAAATTAAACACCCGAAACATAGAATAAAATTCAAGTATAATCCCTTCCTTCTCCGCTGCCAAATCCCAGCACCCAGGCTGCTGTATCAAGCTACACTTGGCTAAATATGTCTTATACTGGGTCTAGAAGGTGCTTGGGCTTTGACACACTTCTAGAGGAAGGGAGTTCCAGGGCTGTGCTGCAGCCACACCTCACTGCAGGCCTTGTCTGTACAAACTTGGTGCCATGATGGAATTGGGAGGAGGCTGTTGACCTTAAGAATTGAGGAGGAGGCAGTCATTTAGATAAGTAAAGACCAAACCATTTAAGGGCTTTATAGGTCAATATCAGCACCTTGAATTGTGCCTGGAAAGCTATAGGAAGCCAGTGCAAATTCTGCAACACAGGTGCAGTGCACTCTTCGGCAGGCCACTGTGTTTCACACTAGCTGCAATTTCCGAACAGACTTCAAGGAATGTCCCATCTAGAGCACATTGCAGTAGTCTAGCCACGAGGTTACAAAGGCATGGGTATGTTATCCTTCAGGATCCACCTTTTACCCCTATAAGTAAGCTAAGCACATGCACCTGCTACTTCTCAGCTTCATTAATGTATCCCTTTCTCTTCCCATGTTCCCTTCCCTCCTCCTTTTTACTTCCTAGATTGTAAGCCCCTTGGGGCAGGGACCTGCCTCTTTTCAGGACTGTTCAGTGCCAGACAAGTTGCCAGTGCTCTTGAATATTATAATCTTTGCTAAGCTTTGGACTTTAAACAAACAACTACAGCAGACCATACCTCACACACTGTGCTGCAGATGAAAGATTAATAACCAAGATGAGATTATGTTCAATCATTGTTGGAATTTTGAATTGCCAAAAATGATAGTAAAAAATGCTACAGTGGCAGGCAAGAGCAATCAACTAAACGCAACAAGCTCCTCAGCATTTCTATATCAAAGCCTGATCTGCCCTCATTTAGAGTACCTCCCCAAAGGGATCAGGCTGACGGCATGACCTTTTGTCACAAGGCACTGCAGCAAGTGAGCCATAGACAGAAGAATAGAGTCCTTTTCAATCGTCCTTGGGAGACCCCTGAACAATTAGAGTATCTGTGTGTTTTCTCAGTTTCCAGTCTGAGCAATGATCTATGCATGGTATGGAAAAGTGCTTTGGTTAATGAGTGCTTGCTGCTAATGAAGGGTCCTGCTTCCACATTCCTCCGAAGCTCAATGCAGCATCCAGCACTGCAGAGCGTTCTGCCCTCTGGACAGAACTCCTAGCCACAACTTGGTGTCCCCTACTTCCTCCTTTTATGATTCCACTCTATGACAGGATCACAAGAGAGTCCTTGCAGGACTTGGCACCTGAGTAGGGAATAAGAACCTGCAAGGAACAACCCCCCTACCCTCCCAGGGGATTCAGGCTGCACAGGAACAGGCCTCTACCCCTTTAAGGGAGCTTGCTAGCTCTTTGGACCATACGGGGAATATGTCTAGAAACAAGCCTGTGCCAGTCTGAATAGCAGCCAGGACTAGAGTTGAGCAGGGGTGGAGAACAAGGGTTGGAAACAAGCAGGCTGGGAATAGAGCGAGCTGGCAGACCGGCAAGACACAGAGCTGGAGAGGCAGAAGTGATGGATCCAGGACAGTTGGGGCCCCCTCCGAGCACAGGAACGTTTGACAGACACAGACTGACTTGCCTCCTAGAAAAAGGAAAATGTTACTGTAATTAATTATTAATGTTCAATTAAACATCCCTTCATGGGCCAGAGCTCCCTGTGCTGCAGGCATATATGTTATGCATGTGTTGTTCTTTCTAGTTTACTAGCATCGGCCCCATGCATTGGGCATCTCCTCCTGAATTGCTGTGGTCCCAGGGCTTCCCGTGATGGAGGCTCTGTGGGCCCCTATTTTACACCAGTGCTTTTCATGCTTGTGTTGTCATTTCAAGTTTATTTGTGGACCCCATGAATTGGAGGCACCTGTGAGGCCTCTTTAACATATGGGCTCTGTACGGTCACATGGTCTGCACTAGTCTGAATTTGGTCCTGAACCAGACAGGAACAGTCAGTTGTTGCTCCACCTGACTTCCTGTTCCTGCCAAGTGGTTCTTATATGAGCAACAGCCAATCAAGAGCTCCATAGGTAGGCAATCCCATCAGAACCAGGGTACATCAACCAAGGCTATATTCCCCTGCTTCACCAGAATGGCGGTGGCTAGTGCTGCTGCCTCTGGAGCCAACTGACCTGGGTTCAAGACCAGGGAACTCCCCAACATCCTTACATCTTACGGTAATGACAAGAGGGAAGAAGGAACTCCACCACTTATTCCTGGACTGGGTGTTCTCCGATCCATCCAGCAGGAGGCAGAGTCATACTGAAGCCACCTAGCTATAAGGAAGAAGAAATTATTCTTGGTAGTGGAATAGCAACAGTGCTGCTCCTGAACAAGTACTCCACTGCAGTGTGAAAGACACAGTGATCTCTGCTGACCCGGCAGCAGGGCTGGCCTTAGTGAAAGTGGGGCCCTGGGCGGGGAAAGAACGTGGGGCCCCTACTAACTTAAGGTGCCATCGGTGGCAAAGTTGCCGGTGCTCCCCGCCAAGCTCAGGGTGTTACCCAGGCCTGGATTCAAGGATGGGTGGAGGGGCACTCCCCTCCCCCCATCCCCAAGCCCGAGCAGCCATTCAGATCACCTACCTGATCCGCTGTCGCCGCTCTCGTGCCGTCCGTCGCTCCTCTTTCTGGCACCGGGTCGCCACCGCCAACTCCAGCCTGAGGCTGGAGGTGACCTCGACCCCGACCAGGCCATGGAGGGGGCCAGCGGTGTGAGGGAGAGGTGGGGCCTCTGCTTCCACCAGAAGTGAGGGAGAAGAAGGCAGAGGCCCCGCCTCTCCCTCACGTCGCGACACTGGTTGGCCGGGCCCCCTCCGCTGCCTGGCTCAGTCTATTACAGACTGAGCCAGGCAGCCGAGGGGGCAGTTTCGACCAAGGGAAATGAGGGGGAGGCGGGGCCTCTGCCTCACTCTTCTTCATTTTCCCTGGCCGACTGTGACAGGCAGCGGAGGGTGGGGGCATGAAGTGTGAGAGAGGCAGGGCCTCCGCTTCTCCCTCACTCCTGCTGGCCCCCTCTCTGCTGCCTGTCAGCCGCGGCAAGCCGGCTCCAAGGACTCCGCGCTCAGGGCCGGCCTTACCACGGGGTTTGGGCTGGGCGCGGAGCCTCCTCAGGAGCAGGGCCCTGGGCGGTCGCCCCTAACCGCCCTGCGATAAGACCGGCCCTGCCTGGCAGCCTCACTACACGGGGCAAAGTAGCAGAGGGTCTGCAAGCCTGTCAAAATACAGGATTTTCTTAGAAAAAGTTGTAGTTCAGGTGGGTGGAAGAAGAATAGGTCTCAAGTGACAAAGTGTCCCAAATTAATTCCTCGGCTGCTGCATGCGTGAGTTGAGCCAGCCACACGCAAGCCCTGTGTGTACAGGTATGTGCGTGCAAAAACTAGCAGAGATAAACATGAGGTGTGTGCACCCTGGTAGCCCATGCATTATGTCTGTTGTTGGGGAGAGGGGCATTGGGTGCATGTACAGCAGGGTAGCACAACGGCCAAGCTGGAGCTGACGGTGTGGGGAGACTGGGGTAGTCGGGGCAAAGGGAGGTGGGGCTAGAAACACTGGGAGGCCACAGAAATAGGAGGTAGGGGGTCTCGGAGGTCAGGACAGAAGAGGTGGAGGGGCAGAACAGGAGGCAGGGGACTTTCCTGATGGGGGATGAGGCATGACTGCAGCACTGGATGTCTCTGTTGGAGGCCAGAACTACCCAGGTGTACCTGTTGTGCACATGGTCAGAAGTTGCATGCATAGGGGGCAGGTTCTGTGCACACCACACACACTTGCATGAACATTGTAAGCACCATGTTGTGCGTGCAAGTCATGTGTATGGTTCTGCGCCCCTCGTGCCATATCGACTACGCTCAGGTATGGTGGTTAGCACAGCCAGCCGGAGGATCATCCCTGCGGAGTAGTTTTGTAGGAGGATAACTCCATATTATGTGGCAAACTGCCAGTGCAAACATTTATTCTTTTTGCTCCTTTGGTGCTTTTGAATTGATGTACATGATGTTTATAATCCAAAGGAATTTGTACTTTATTTTTTCAGGGTATATTACCTTATTGGTAGAAGTGAGGTTTAATATCTATTTCAGTCTGTTCTTCATTCGGAAATGCCTTATGGGGACTGGAAGAAAGCTGTTTTTATAGTCCAGAATGATTATGCTTTCACATTTTCAGATAGCTTGTTGCTGTGTAAAAGTGGCACATGTCATAAGCGCAGTTTGCTTGTGGAATGTTTTTTGCTTGGAAACAAAAAACCAGGTTTTTAAAAATATATATATTTTCATGCATTGTAGCAAATATTTTGAGTTGCAAGCATTTTCTAACAAATGTCTGCATCTAAGAAGCAGGTGCTTTTAAAAGACTACCATACCAGATCTTAGATGGTTACTTTACATTCAAATCCTGTTTACCATGTTTTCATAGTAACTGCCTGGAAAAGATATGCACAACCCATGATAAACAGCCTTATTAAATCACCGAAGTGCAACTAGCATGTAAAAGATGGTATTGTAGCAAAAGCTTTTTAAGTTCATAACTCTGGCTAGACTCTGTCCCTGGGCATTTTGGGGCAGGTTATCTCTTAAGGTCTAGGAATCCATTGACTTTGAAAGATATTTACATTCTTGATCTTCGTAAGGCGAGATTAGCCCCTCGTGTTTTATTGGACTATCCAAAGTGATTACTGTTGAGCCAGCCCTCGCTAGGCATGACTTCCTTTGAGCAGCAGCAGGAATGAATTAGACAAGCGTAGCCAAAGATATCACATGAGAGACTTGAAATACCAGTGAGCTGAAGAAAGCTCTGTTTTATGTGTGTGTGTGTGTACACACATAGCTGCAACTGCTAAAGATGCAGCCTTTCAGAATGGACAAAAACTGAAACGGGGGGAAACTTCAGAAGGTAAGGGGATTTAAAATGTTTTATTATTTTCGTTTGCTGGAGCATCAGTGGGATGGTAAGAAGGAACCTAGAAGGGACTGGATTGCCATTGCAAGCTGGAATGGAAATGTTTCTAGCCTTTCAGTTTCTTTTAAAGGGAATAAGTACCGAGTCAGTTTATAATGGATTAAATTACCAATGCAGTCAGATCTGTGATTGTTAAGAAACCGACACAGCCAGACACGCTGTCTGGCAAGAACAAACAGCATTGTGCCTTAAAGAACTGAATGGTAAAAGCAAACAAATATAGGAATAAATAATTTGAGCGTAACCACATGTATGTGTAAATCAGGCAGGGAAGTTCTGGGCTGCACTGATGGTTTGTGTTTTCTACAGAAGTATCTTCTCTGCCATACAAATAAGGTTCATCTCACCTGGAGAAAAAAAAAATGTCACCCTTCTCATGAAACGTCGGTTTCTCCGCAGGAGTTTGGTGAAAAGATTAAGTTCCTGATATTCATTAGACACAGTAATGAATGTCTATTAATGTCTGGCTGGCGGGATAATGTGTAAGAAAGTAAAAGGGAATAAAAAGCATAAAGGGGGTGAATGAGCTCTCTGCTGCATAAAGCCTTTGTTAGGCAGGCACCCCCAATCTAGAATGAATTTTGCAATCAAACCGAGGAAGAGCACATTTGCTGTGGCTGTGATCCTCGTCATCACTGTGGCTGAGTTAATTAGTTGGCGCAAAAGAGAGTGCAGAGTAGTAAGAAAAGGGAGCTCTGTTACTACCTTGATGCTTGAACTTGTTCTTCATGGTTGTTTTCTTTTAATTAGATTTAAAGATTCTTTAATTAAATTTTGGATTCTTTTAAAACATTCACCAAAAACGTTTTGTAAATGTTTTGGGGGCCTGATCCCCAGGCAGTGCCATAGGTCTTTAATATGGATTTCAGGAGGATCATAGCATCTTGTAGAATTAGGCCCTTTTCATAGGAAAGCAAGAATTGAACTGTACCCATTTAGCTTAAAGAAAGTTACAAGTTAAAAATTGATGCAAAATATGATCCTGCATCATTGGAATCAGTAGGAGTTGGACCATTGTCTTCAAAAGGAACAGCCTTAACTTGAAGATATTATTATTATTATTATTATTAGCAAGCATTTATATAGTGCAAGCAATGTACCTGGTGCTTTACAAAGTAATTGAATAGACACAGTCCCTGCCCTAGGGCTGACAATCTGAGAGACCGGGGACGGGAAGACGAAGGAAGGGGAACAGAGGGAGAGACAAGGAGTGTAATATATCTATGGAAGCTATGGTGTCCAGATGTACTACATATTGACCATCTAGTTTCTATTCCTTGCTCTGCCACTTACATCCAGAATGGTCTTGGGCAAGATGCTGTGTGTCTCCTCCCATCTGTAATATGGGCATGGGCATGCTTATCTATTGAGAATCCCAGGACCAGCAAATAAATAATAATAATAATAATAAATAATTAATAATAAATAATTATTAATTATCATATATTAATTCCCACTCCTCCATCTCCTACTTGGAAGAGTCCCCATGCCTAGTCCCACTCTCGCAGATGGACTTTGGCTGACCCCAAATACTTCCCATCCTACTCCCACTTTATCCGTCATCTCTCACTTGGGGAGTCTTAAAATTGTCTTCCCACCCAGGCCACACAACATCTCTTAGAGACTTACCCTTCCACCCTCCTCCCCCCCTCCCTCTGATTGCACTTTCCCACAAATCCCCCATAAAATACTTTCTAATGAACAGGTGTTAGAGAAGATTCTTCTGTCAAAGGACCCTAACAAAGCATAATTAAAAGAAAAAAGTTTAAAAAACAACAACAAAAAAACCCAGTCATTCAACCAGAAAGGAAGGAAACTGCCAAAAGAAGTTGATCCTTCAAGGATCTGTGGTGAGGAGGAGAAGGAGGAGGAGGAGAGGGAAAGCCAAGAAGATTGTGGATCAAGCAGCAAAGATAGACAATGGATGAACAGTTGTGAAGAGAGATGGTTCATCATGCTGCCAACCCTCTAACTGAGGATGGTTGATGACGATACTTCGTTATCTACTTCTTGTCCACTCCAGTTTTCCCAGTACTATGACAGAGCCATTGAAATGAATGGCCACAGTCACTGGTCCTTTACAGCTCACTCCTCTTGCTGTTTAGCATTGGAGCAAGTCCCACTTAAGAAAGTGGAAAGAAGAAAGAAAATTTCCATTTCATTCCGTTTAAAATTCCTACCCCACCCTATCTCATACAAAATGTGCTGTATGGTTTAGTGTGGCCTGCAATAAAAATGAAATGCAAATTAAAAATTATTATTTAATAATTATTAAATAATACAAAAGCAAATTCTCCAGAAATGTATTATACCAATCCAATTTATCTCTCTCCCACAGTCCCGCCTCTGCAGAAAAGATCTCTAGCCGATCCCACTGAGAGGGTCATGGCTAGGGTTGCTTGCTACCTCTTGCATTCCTGGGACTCCCATAGGCCAAAATGGGAGTCTCGGGGTCAAATGGTGAGAAATGGCAACCCTAGTCATAACCTCTCCACTCCACCCACCCACGCTGTTGGACCCTACCTGCCTTCCCACATTTCCCTCTCCTACCCTCATCCCCTTAAAAAGCATAATGCAAAAAGCTCAGATCTAAATACAAACATTGAAAACAATATTTTATGGAAATTCAGATATAATCTCCCCACAGCCATTCCTGCTCTCTCACCCAAGGGAGTCAGTTGTCTCTGCCCAGTAATGCAGCAAACACTATGCCACTTCAAACAAGTTTCAGTGGGCATTTTTAGACACACGTTAAAGTTCCGGATGTTTCAGTCTTCTGGGTTTACAAGTCCACAAGTAAGTTCCAGATTCATTTTTCTCACACACACTGCCCTGAGGCAGTTCCTGGATGCATTCTTCACATAAACACTGCCCTGAGGCAGCCTAAAGTAGCCGCAGTTCAGCTGTAGACGTGACAGGCTGCCATGGAAACCAAGTGACCACAGCTGCCTGGAGCAAAGCAGTTTACCAAGAGAACCTTTTACACACAAACGTTCTGGGAATTTCACGCAGAAGTTCAAAGATCCGTATGTTTAAGATCTGGATGAGTGATTTAGACACAGAAATTTCTAGGTGTTACAGCAAACACCCAGGAGAAATGTTTGTCTAAAAACACCCAATATTATCAGTACAGTAGTCCAGTTTCAGAATTTGCATGATGGAAATCTTTAGCATCTCCAACGAAATCAGTGAAGTTGCACTTGAGTTAACTGGGTTGAGAATCTTGAATATTGTCCTTATGCCCAAAATGTGCTGTGGCTTCAAAGTTAGCCTGCACAGAAGCACATGTTTCAGGTTGTTGGATAATATTATTACCTTGTCTCATCTAAAAGTTAGACAGACAGCAGTTTTTTGAACCATTAAGTAGTGACAGGAAGTAGAAACCATTAAGCTCACATGATTTTGACAACTGCAGGAGTTTTCATAGGCAATCTAACAGTGTAATCAATATGTTTTTATTCCTGTCTTGGGTACTTACAGGTCTTTTGCTTACCTTGGGCTCAGGAGCCAAGGAATATTGAAAAAGACTGTGGGCACGAAAAAAAATGTCCATATATTTCTTGTACTCCTTGATTGTCAAATGTACCTTTTGGCTACCATGTGGCAGTTGTTTGGGCCACAGGACAAGTTTTTCTCTAAGGGTGTTTTTGAACTAGACACTACCACACATAGCCACCAGGAGCCACTCATCTGACCGCCTGTCTGAAGGTGGTGTGGGGGGATGTGTGCTTCCATGAGCCACTCAGCACCCACTCATAGCCACTCAAGACGCACTGCTGAGAAATCCAGAGTGCGCCATGCAGGGCAAGTCAAAAAAGGTGCATGGCAACTGGCAGCCACATATCCCCTGCCCGTATGAACTGGAGTGTCCACTCACACCGGCAGACAAGTCCCTGCTCATAGGCGCTGTGGGCAAGGGACACAGCCTTTGCAAGTTACAGGAACTGGCCATGGGTCTTGGGGAGCCCGGTTCCGCAGCACTAACACCTGGGGCATGTCAGTTTCAAAGGCCAGCCTGGCACACTTCCCCCTCCCCCATGGTCCATGGCACAGGGAGTGTGAGATGGCTGCCACGATTGCCTGGAGAATCCCTACCCATGCACTCCACCTGAGTGACTGCTCTGCAGCTGTGCTGCTCAGCGGTCATAGACTCCCCCCTCTGCTCGTTAAAAAACACCCTGTCACCCTACTTACCATAGTATTATCTGTGTTTAGAAGAATAGCCCATGACCCCCAAGGGTAGTGTAATTATGTTGCTAAATAAAGCATTTCGGGTGGCATTCTTCACTGTTACCCTCTGGAGATTGACGTGTTTTACAATAAGAAGTGTACATCAAATAATGATGTTTTAATACGTTTAATTGCCATTGGAAAAATTTCATAGGCCACAGCTTTCTGTAGTCAAATAGAGAGAGAAAGCAAATGGCTTGAAAGAATCCCCTCTGCTTTCAGAAAGAATCACTGATAATTGCCAAATCCTGTGTGGTATCAGCTTTCCCAGATGAATGGTTGCCCCAGATTCAGCTGAAAGGACAGAATACCCATGAAGAGCATGCCAGCCACTTCATTTGTGCTGATTTCAGCTAAAAGAAGTACTTTCCAGCGTGGAACTACAGCACCATCAACTCCAAGCAGTCTTTAGAGGAAGAAAAAGTGGCTTTGTTCAAAGTGCTGCAGCAGAAAATAATTCACATTCAATCTCTCTGGGAGATCTAAATCTGTTTTAAACTTAGAAAGCAAAACACTCAAAAACACAAAGAGAATTTTGTTTATCCTAGGTAAGGCTTATTGGGAAAGGAACTCTTAGCTTCCTAAAAGTAAAAATGCCTGCCTACTCCTGGTATATGGTGATTTTGCTGCTAGCATCTGTAAGGTCACAATCAGAATTTTGTGACCCCTGAGCTGTTGCGATCGCAGCCATTTTTGCGGAATTTGGCACTTGGCCAAATCGTCCTAGACCTTGCTTCTGCCAGCACGGAGTTATAGCCTGAGTGGGGAACACTATGAGTTAGCCACTGGATGCCAGCATTGTGAGCGAGCCAGTGGGGTACTGACAGTGTTAGCTGGTGGAATGTATCGTGGAGCTATGAGCCCGTGGAGCCCATGACCCCTAGGGTTAAGAAAACCCCTTCCCTGTCCCCCCACAAACGTACCTACCTCTGAGGTCTGCATGTTGTTTTGTGAGGTGATACAAAATGTTCAAAACTGATGGAATGGCATGCTGGAAAATCATTTGCAATATGCAGGATTGCATTAATTTGCATAATGCAGAATCTGGCTATTCTGCTCATAGAATTTGGATTTCCTGACTGCAGAATTTGGGGGGGGGGGGGGGTCAGAATACACACATCCCTAGTCTCAATACAGCAAACCTCTTAAGGATGTGTATGGGCCCCACTGAAGTGAATATAACTGAGGGATTTCCAGACATTCTTCACCCTTGCTATGGATGTGGAGAGGCAGATGTGTAACTGAAATCTAGTATCCAGATTTGCCAGGTCATGTCGCAGTGCCCACTTCTCTGCCAGTAGCAGCCATCATAAAATTGAAGGGCTGGAACGGACCTCAGTCAAGCTATGGAGTGGTCTCGTCTGGGACTGCTGAAGGCAAAGCACTCCCAGCCTATCGGCAACAGTCTCAGACAGAAAGGGAAGGGACCCGGAGAAAACGGCTAACTGACAGGAATCAGAATTGAACTTCTGAAGGAAGGCGTTCCCCTCCCACTCCTGCCGCAGCAGCCCCAGCTCACCAGGCTTGCTGCAGGGGAGCAGCTACAGGTTACACTGGCTACACGGTGTTAGCCAAAAACTGAGGCAGTTGCTTCCCTCTTTTCCTGGAGCAATTTCTGTGAAGAGTGTTCCTCAGTGCTAGAGACCATGCTTCCTTCAGTGAACGTTGTTTTGTGCTGCTGCTTTTTTTCTAAATGTTTGGATTTGGCTCCTGTTGGTTGTCTCCAGTTGGTCAGCTCAAAGATATTTGTCAGTCACATTCTGGGAGGCTTCCTTCATTCTAAGGGTACTACAGGATTTTTCCTGAGTGAGAAGTGAGTCCTCAGCAGTCATGAAAGCATGCCAGAGACTGCAAAGCCAGCAGGTGGCAGTGTGATTTGATCTTCCTTGCAACTGGAAGGTGGCCATTCAAAAGTTCAGGGAGGTGGGATGCCATTTGACTTAGAAGATCTGAATCACAATTAGGCTTTATAAGTGTCATGGTCACAGTGTCTTTCAGCGAGCACCCACGCAGTTAGGAATCCTGCATGAATGGAGCCCTAGACGTTTACCAGGGGATGGGAATAATCTGGCCTTTGAATGCAGCCTGACCTTTGGTTTCCTAGCAACGCAAAACTGTCCGGTGGAATATTGTTGTAGCGTTCCTAATTTACACATATGAGATATTGGCTGCGTTCTAAGCCTGGCTCATTTCCCATCATGACTCTCAGGCAAAGAGCCTCCACACACAAATAAACAAGAGAAAAAGCATCTAAGAGGTTGAATTTTTTTTATTCAAAGTTTTCCTCCTGTGATGGACTTTACAAGGAATGCTTACCTGCTGAATAAAACAAGAGCAACAAGCCTGCTAGTGCAGTGGGTTTGTGCCCCCAGTCTATAAATTCAAGAATATTCTCTGCAGGAACAAATCCGAAAGAGAGGAGAGATTCATTTCCTGACTAAAACAGTGCAGTGATACAGCATTCTGCATTGTATATCTGGGTGGGTTGACGTGCGATTTAAAAGAAAGCAGTTGCTAGTTTCAATCTAGTTCCTAGTGGACAAGAAACACTTCTGAAAGCAGCTCCCTTGTCCCATGTGAGCATCAATAATGAATATGTTTGCCACTAGGTTTCCCCTTTGGATTGGGAGATGTGGATCACATTGTTGAGACAGTATGGGTAGTTACACTTCCAGTGTCTGTCTCTTCTCTAAGCAGAGGGATTCAGCACTGAAGCTGTTAATCCAGACCCTGAGGTCAAGTGAACCAGCACCTTCCACAGAACTAAATTTCACCTGTTGAATCTAGTCTTACAATAAGAATTGTGGAGCATGTTTAGCACTCTATAAAATAAATGGCTATATCTGGAAGATAAACCCTTCATCCAAAATGACATGCAACTTTCTATTGATTAGAGCATGTGTAAAACACTGGTCCAGAACAGAAGCCTCTCAGCTATCTGGTTTCCAATCCTAAAGAGAGAGTGTGTGTAACTGTATAGCGTGGATTAAACATGTAGCTGTATCACTCAGAGGACAAATTGTGACTAAGCATCTGTCCTGCTCTCCCCGCTGCTCTAGTTTGGGAGAAAGCCACTTGATCCTTGTTGCCTCTGCGCATCCACTAAGCTACTTTGGCTGGCTAGTGCCTCTCAATCTTCCTTTTTCTACCCCCTTCCTCACTCGCAGGTGGAAGGTACAAAGCAAGGTAGTCCCTGCTGTCCACCGCTAGAAACAGAACAGGGAAATGTGGGGTAGCCGCTCCTTCCTTCCCTAAACAGAGGAGTGAGCTGCTAGCAGTCTAGCACCATGGCACTCACACCTCTCTGACTTATGAGCCAAATGAAGCAGTTCTGTTACCAAAGAGAGGTGCAGACTTCGGCTGGGGGCAGAGTGTAGCTCTGAACACCAATCAGCCATTAGCACTAAAGAGCTGGTCTGCATTCAGAGCTACAGTGTATATCTTGTGCTGTTGGCAGGTGGAGGCAGCAGGTCATAATGTGAAAAGCCACTTACACTTTGCAGGTCACAGTCTTAAGCATCCCTGATCCATCACAAAGGGCTTTATTCTATTTTATTCAGGTTTGGAGGATGGAGTAGATGACCTTTAAGGTACCTCTAAACCCTAAAGTTCTATGATCTGAAGACTAGGGCTTATTTGCACGGAAGAATTGTAATGAGGTCTGGCCGCTAAGGCAGTTTAAAGTATGCTGTAATTACAAGTGATGGCAAGATGTCATTGGATGAGATGTCCATTTGTGTTTGAGACTAGTATTTGTTCTTCCCTTCAGGGAGAGAACAAAACATGTTATAACCGTGTTGGAACTAGAGCTGAATTAAGTATTCATGGTGACACTTGCATCTGACAATTTTGCCTGATTTGAATGAAGTGGATACAAACTGCTAAGACAGCTCTTTCTTCATATGTGGAAAAGAATATCCTTTTCAGGTATTTCGGTTTGGTCACTTTGGTGGCTTGGTCACTTGATTTTGGTGATTTCGTGCCAATGAACAGTAGCACTAAATAGTGCTGAAACCAAATGATTAAGGCCCTTTCCACACAGGCACCCGTGTGAATGCCACGGGGGGGGGGGAAAGGGGGCGCCAGTGGTAACACCATGGGCAGTGGGTGTGCGTGCGTGCGTGCTTCTGCGCTCTACCCACCCATCACCCACGCATGGAACAACAGGCGCCAATACCCGATGCGCCGTGCGTGGTGGTGGGTGTGCATCCATAGGAATGGTCACACACCCACCTCCACCTGCCACTGACACACACCCATCCCTCCACCTACTGCGTCCCATGTGAAAAGGGCATAAAATATCAAAATTACCAAAATAACTAAAACAAAATACTCAAACAGATATGTGAATATCATTTCCATGGCAGATTATTTGGATTGTCCAGTGGACCATCCAAAGATCTGAATAATATTCACAAATTTTTAAAAAAACTATTTGTTTCCGCTTCAGTTGGAACCACTGTTTAGTTTTGATAGCTCCCATTTTCTTCTTTCTGTCAGCTCAGAGAACAACTGTCTTTAACCACAGCTGTGTTTTGATGTTGGTGTATTTGAAAACATAGACTGTTTTCAGACGGACGCCCCCTCCCCCCCACTCACAGATGTGCAGGTAGGGGGGGCACCTGTGCGTATGCCGCAGTGGGTGGGTGGACGGACAGTGGGGGGCGTCCATGAGAATGCCGCAGGCAGTGGGTAGGGGTGCGTGCGGGCTTCTGCGCTCCACCCATTTCAACCTACCTCCACACACCCACGGAGCAATTGGCCAGAACGGCGGTTACTCGGTGGGTGGAGATGGGTGTGTGCCCGTGGGAACAGCCGCCCACGCACTGCACATGCACCGCCGTCTCCACCCATCCCCCCACCCACCGCATCCCATGTGAAAACGGCCATAGATTTGACTGTATAATTTTTTTAAATTTCTTTATCGATAGAAAAAATGCGTAAGTAGTAGGGCTGTCAAACAGTTAAACGTTTTAGCCAGCTAACTGAGTTGAACTATTAATCAACATAAATACTAAGTCCCTCAAAACAGCTTTATACCACTCAATTGATTTCCAAGTTGCTTTTTTTTAATTTAGAAAAATACATTTTATAATGTTTGATTTATTAAAAATGCTTTAATTTGTTCACTTTACTTTAGGGAGTGGGGGGGAAACCATATATTGTTAATCTACTATTAATACATTAATAGATTAGTCTGACTTATTTGATTAGTCTGACCTAATTGATTGATGCTTTCAGCTCAAAAAAGCACACAAGCCATAAACTACTAAAAATCAAGGCACATGAATAGATTTTTCAGAAAACTCCGGTGATTGAGCAGTGAAACCACAGTGGAAATATTAACATTTTATGAGACCAGTTTGTATGCGATCTGACCAAGTCTACATTTGGTCTCTTTAGCTGGGCATATTAGAATAATATGTAGCCCAGACACGTGGCCAAGCTTTCCTGGCCATTGTTATGAACAGCGGTGGCCCTGACTTTGGTCATCTTGACCTGGTGTTAGTAGGGAAGGGCAGCTGTCTGTTAATTAGGATTTCACAGCAGGTTTTTTCATGGTAAGCCTGCAACTATCGAGCAGCCTGATTGATTTTTTTTGTCAGTGGAAGACCGCTGACCGATAACAATGTGGCAAGAAAGAGAAGCCAGATTGAGGTCTAGCCTGCAGGGATTGGGGGGCTTTAATTAGGATGACCTTAGATAAAATGGCAGCAGACTCTTCACAGGTGGGGAGGCGGGTCCGTGAAGATTTCCATCTGGGTTCTGTGGTCAGGGGCTGCACCTTCTGTTAGCTTTAACAGGACTGTCAGTCAAAGCTGCTCCTAATCTGAAATCTCATCTCCCCTAAACCAGCCCATACTCTTAACCATACCGATCTTCCATGGGTGGAGAGATCGCCTCTAGTTTGGATTCCATAAGCATTGTGATTTGTAGCATTTACGATTAACTCCTTTTTTGGAAGGAGAAGGAAAAACAAGCCAAGTTGTTGGATTGTTTCTGATGTAGAGTGTTTACAATATATTGGTCTTTAAACGCCATTGCAATCTATCATAGCCTAATTTCTAATAAAAATCTCCAACCTGAATTTCTAAAAGTGGAATAGAATCAAGGATCAGTCATCATAAAAGCATTCAGTAACAGTTACCTCTCATTTATTGTTACTTTTCAGTTGCAAATGTGGTACTTTCATGTTGAGACATGTCGGGATTAAATGAAGAAGGAAAGAGATTAGGTTATAATGAGCTAGAAATATAGTTGGAGTTTGTAGTGCATTGCTTTGTCAGAATGAGTTTCTCACATCTCTGCTTAGCATTGCTAGAAGTCTGTAATTGTCAACATAATAGTGCACATGCTGTCTGTCTTTCAAATGTTGCCTGAAGCTTCAATCCTGAAACCACTTGATATCAATGGGACTCATGAGCTTGTAAGTAATTTTGAGGTTGCAGCCCTAAACCATGACCCACAAACCATTTGTTCCAGTGTAGCCCCATTGAAGCCCACAAACCACTTAGTAAGCAGTTTTTGGATTGCAGTCTAAGTAATTTCCATTTGGATCAGTATTTCTTTGGTGTCTGTAAGTGTGACGTTTTTTAGTGCAGAGAACTGGGGGTGGGGGGAGAGAGACACTTCGCACACACTTTTGTAGGGATGTCCATCATTGTTCTAATAGATCTAGCAAGTGGGGATAGTTTGTACACATAGCATCCATATTGTGTCCTTTGTCTCTCTCCTCCTACACACACACACAAGCTCTCTAGAATAGAGGGAGTATCTCCAGAAGGCAGTGAGCCATCAAATGTCCAGCAGTTCTGTTCAAAGCACTCTGCAGTTGCTGCTAACTCTATGCTGAAGGAGACAAGAGACTTTTTCATCCTGAATTTGCTCCCTCCTACAGTCCCCGCCCCGCCCTTGGGGAGTGTGGGACACAACAGAGTTAGGCCTATGTACTACTTACTCAACAATGCAGAACAATTGTGCTACTTAGTTATCATCCTTCAGAAAGTGTTTCAAATCCGTATTATGTTCTGGGGTCCTGGTGTGAGGTATGGAAGTGCATATGTCCAGATATCTGCATTTTTCTCTCTAGATGTCTTTGCATTTTTGAAAGAATTATGCTAAAGAAGAGTAGGGGGAAATGACAATGTATTTCTAAATACAACTTAAGTCTTTGCATGACTTTTGTATGCTTTGTTCAAAGAACAGAAACAGGTGACGTGCTTTACTCAAGCTCACCTGGCTGGATTAAAACTTGCCACCCTAGACGGCCCTTCCCCCACTCCAGAGCAGAGTTTAGTGGTGGTGGCAGCAGAATCGGGGGCAGGAGAGGTGGCAGTGGAAGCTGGATGACGGGCGGGGCCACCTAGGGGCACCTCTTCTACCCTTGATGCTGTGCGGAGCTTATTGGCAGGGCTGCCTAGGGCAGCAAGTTGAAGGGGGCACCTCTCCCATCCCCATCCAGCACAGAGCTTGTTGGTAGTGGTCGGACAGTTGGATCAGGGGTGAGAGAGCTGCCCCCTTCAACTTGCCGTCCTAGGCAGCCACCTGTGCTGCCTATATGGTAGCGCTGGCGCTGAACATGTGTAAACTATATCAAGTGACTTCAAAGATTAAGATCATTCATCAGATTCATGAAGAGCTCGTGATAAGACAATGACAAAAAGATGATTTGTATCTTCTTTAAAAAAATCTGGACATATATAAAAAATTTCATAAGCAAAAAATTGGACCATCTGGATTACAAGCTTGGAGCTCAATTACTCCCACTCGTGAAAAAGTAAATTTTGAATCACAGAGTTATTGAATTATCTTGGAAAACCACAGAGACCAATCTGCAAAGACCTGATGTCATAAGTCCCCTTAAATTTGTCTTCTCTTCCAACAGAAGTCATCTTATCTGCCTCTTGAGTTCCTTTGTATAATGTGCTCTCTTCAACTTACTTGTCAGCCATTCCCATATGTTTACTTTTTGCCTGAATTCTTAGCTGATCATTCCTAGATTTTCCCCAGTTTTTGACAGTCATTTCTACCTGTGAAGCATTTGTCCTATTTCTAGCAAACCTGTTCATATGTTCATCTCTGCTAGGTGACCATCTTTGCCCCACCAAAATCACTTAGACCACTTATCCTGGTATTATGATAACTGACATGTACGTGGCAATTTACCCAGGGAGTAGTAATGATCCTATGAAAAAGAGGTCCAAGCTGAACATTCTGTTTTAGGTTTGATATTAGCTCATGATTTACAATGCCAGGAAATTGTTCTTGTTTTTTTTTGTGGGCGTGTTAGTCTATCATGGATTCGTCTAAGTAACAAATCTCATATTGGGATAAGCCTTAGATGTCTGTCCTAAAGATTTCCATTGATAATAATCTTAGTTAAGGGCTTGAACTTTAGAGGGCTCAGGGCAGATCATAGCAGGTGTTTAGCAGCTTAAGGATCCTGAGTCTTGCCTATATGAACTCTGGGTCACATGAAAGCCCAGGTCTTACTGCCTTCTGGCGCAATTTCAGTGCAGATCGGCAGTAACAATAAACTGTAAATTCTTGGGGGGGGGGGGGCGT
>QEPC01010227.1:2199671-2228537 GCA_003113815.1 Sphenodon punctatus
AGCAAAGGTTGTAGCAAAGTTGTACTTTGCTACAAAGTAGCAACCTTCTGGCTCCCCACAGGCCACTTCCTGTAACAGAACCGTACTGAGCAGCCGGGTAAGCACGCACTACAAGAAGGTCTGAATGCATTATTTCGCTGTACTTAAAATCGGTATGGTATGCATGTGAATGCAACAGGACTTGTTAACAGCGAACTATTGAGAACCAGTTTTTAAAAATCCAGATAATTGCTGCACGTGTGAATTCGCCCTTAGAGTATGAGTAAGACCATCAAGCTGTAGTCTCATTCATTTCAATAGGAATAGTTGTGTAGTTAAATCTCAACGTGCGTATACGGCCACAGCACTCCGCATCTTGCAGGACTGAGCCTCTCTAGCATCTGGGCTTCAAGTGACGTTTCATGGTTGCTTGCCTTGAAGCATTTAATCTGTGTAGCCTTGCAAAAAGGTAGCAGTACCTGAAGTGACTCCTGAATGGGGAATGCCACAGATGTTAATGTTTAGGAAGCTATAATGCACTGGACAAACAACACAAGGGATGGTTGTTTGACTTAGAATTTATCATTTGCATCTCTCCTCTAAGTAAAACTGAGATGTTAAAATAGATAAAACTGAACTTAAAGAAATACTGTCTCTTGGATGAAAGCTAGATCTTCTCTTCCATGTCTAAAATAATTCTGCATATTAAAAAATAATCAACCTGCTGCTTACCATTAGGAGTGAAGGGGGACTATTTTCATAGATGTATCTATCCAAAGAGGTACGGGATGACAAAGGGTTGCAACCTATAATCTATTTACCCCAGAGGAGTCCCACTAAAGCCCCACAGGACTTCAATGTAGTCCAGAGTAAGTGGGTTGTGGATCACAGCTAAACTGTTTTCATCATAACCTTTAGACAGGAGGAGAAACGTGTACCATATTTACCAAATAAATATATTTTTTTCTCCATAGTTCTCACTGATCTTAATTAACCTTTGTGTTGTGTCCATTTGACTTATGTAAGACATTTTACTTACAAGCAGCATTGATTAGCTCCAGGGAATGCCAGTTAAGGCTTTTATTTCCCCCCAAAATGTAATCACTATTGACATAGGTATCCCCCATGGTCCTTAACTGAGAGCAATGCAGAGCAAGTAAATCCAATGAAATGGCAAGGGATAGCTGATTGAGTTAAATGATGATTCTGATGCTCTATAGGTGGAGATCACAGTATGTAATTGCCCCTTTAGCCCTTCAGTATGCAGTAAGCCACTGTTAAATGTCCTGACACATCCTGGTGTTTAAAAAACACTGAACATCCAGCATAATGTATTTAAGATATGACCATGTGGCTCACCCAAATGGACCTCTGATTTGTATATTCAGATTGTCTTGTGTTTTTCAAGATGACAAGATACTGAATGCGTATTTACATGAATTATCAGGAAAATTTCGTTTAATATTTTAAAATGTGTATGCTTTAGATGCCTGACCAGTTTGATCAGAACGTAGTGCTTAACCAGTTGCGCTACTCCGGGATGCTGGAGACGGTGCGCATACGGCGGGCTGGCTTTCCAGTGCGAAGGCCCTTCCAGGATTTTTATAAAAGGTAAGCCTACTTCAGGTCACTCATGTGAATCAAGGACCAAATGCAAATTTTGGATAGTGATGCGGTGCTCCCAACTTGGAGGACTTTTAAAAAATAAACTTAATGAAATTGCATAAATCTCTGTGGCCAAATGAAGTGATAAGTTGTTCTGCTTGTTTGCTCAGGTATAAAGTGCTGATGAGAAACCTGACTCTCCCTGAAGATCTAAAAGGGCAGTGTGCTGTCCTCCTTCATCTCTATGACAATACAGGCAAAGAATGGCAGCTCGGGAAGACTAAGGTAAAACAATCATCAGTTGCATGGCCATTTGCTAATATAAAACCAAAGACAGTGCTTGAAGTAGTTCCCAGCTGTGTGCCTGCTGGTCTTGTTTTCATTATTGGAGTACCCTAGTACAAATATAGAATAAGAACCAATCCTTGTCAAAGAACATAGCCTAAGGTGCACTGATCCTGTAAACACTTACGTTCATGAATAATTTTACTAATGGGGATGCCCCTGATGAGAATTGTGGAAACGTTCTCATGAGTGAAGTTGCTCCAGTGTGAAAGGGTTATATTTTGTTTTCCTCCCCCTCCCCTTCCTCCTTATGCTACTATTAAGTAACGCAATGCTTAATTCTTCAAGGAGAGCTATTTGTTTAAATGAAACCAGTTGTGGAATAAGGGTAGACAAAATCAGAGGGATCTAACCCTTTAGAACTATGGGTTCCTAGTCTAAAAGCCTCTTCTGGAAGTGCTACTAGTCCATTTGCATTGTGCTGAAATTCATCTTGAAAGAAAATTAAAAAAATAAAGTGATACTAAGGTCCTGTGCAACCAAAAAACTAGACTTAGTGCTATTGGTCACACTTTAAAGCAGAGTTCAGTATTAAACTGAATGCTTTTTGCAGATGTCCCATCCTTTCTGTAAATTAGTGTAGTGAGACTTCGTGGTTTTTTTTAAAAAAAATATTGCATGCATAAGTGTTCCGTGGTGTGTTGCCTAAGGACCATTTTAAGTGAAAATGAGGAATACAGCAGGGGATGAACCATAAGGATAAATTGAGATGTGGTCACGATGCCTCAGTAGGTCTTTCCCATCTCTTAATTTCTATTTCTATATTGGGAATGAGGAATGGTGACTGGAGGAACGGTGACAGTACAGCTGACAACATAATGTTCCTGAACAGTTTATTTGACACTCCTCTCTTCCCTCCTCCCACGCCAGTTAGTTTTCTAATAAGGTAATTTGTTATAACCATAAGGAAAACAGTTGCAAGGATGGCATTCAAAAAAAGAGCAGAGGTTTCAGTGTAATTGTTAGACTAATTCTACCATGTATGTTTCACAATTTCATTCATTTCATGAACTAGCTAAACAGCCTTACAAAGAGCATGAGGAGGAACTGAATAGTTCTAGGAAGGCCTGATGAGAGGGAAGGAATGGGGTACAATTGTATTGGGTCCCCATGTTCTGGGGGGACTCAAAAAGCTACAAGATTTTTCTTAATACTCATTAAAATATGAGTAAAAGAATGCTACAGGTAACATGTATGTTAAAGTAACGTTCTTCTTCGAGGATCTCCACGATTCTCACTATTGGGATTCACTTCCTGCTCCGCAGGTACAGGAAAACCTCTTGTCAGCAGTTACCAGGCAGAAGATGTCCTGGAAAGATCTAGAACATGGTGAGGGCTCCGTCCCTCCTCCCCCTCCCCTCCCGAGAACAGCGCGGGTCCCAGATCGTGCGAGAGCGGGAGTATATAAAAGGGGGCGGAGCCCTCGCCACCTCAGTTCCTTCCAACCGCATCACAATTGGAAGACCTCTGTGCTTTTCAGCACTGTCAGTAGTTTACCTCACAGAGAGAGACTCTTTTCTCTGGTAAATTCTCGTCGTTCTCGTCGTTGTCTTCCTAAAAAGAAGAAGAATAAGAACAATTAGAAGAACTTGCGGTTGGGCTCTGCCCCCCCCCCTGACACCCCCCCTCGGGGACCGATCTCCTACCTCTCCAAGGCCGGCAAAGTATGCTCAAACAACCGGGCTTCAAGCGGTGCGCCTCCTGCCCCGCCACACTCTCCGTGAGTGATACGCAGGAGCTTTGCCTGTCCTGTCTGGGAGAAGGACATAATACCCAGACCTGCTCTCACTGCGCTAACCTCTCCTCCCAGACTAAGAGGGCGAGAGTCCTGCGGCTGCAGGAGCTCCTCACTAAGAAAGCGCAGCAAGGGTGTGAAGAAGGGCCGCTGTCCTTTTCGGCCAGACACCAGATCTCCATGGATCCATCTGCTCCCCCCCAAACCGCTCACTCCCACGCTCCGGAGATGGCTTCTGGTGCCTCGGCACCATTACCTGTACCACCGGTACCAGACATACCCAGATCCGTCATCACTGCTCCCAAGGAACGCCGCTCTAAACGACAGGAAGAACATCACAAAAAGAAAAAGAGGTCACTCAGTGCCGACACAACCATTACCCGGACTCTAGAGGTGGATACGGTTTTCTCGGAGCCGCTCCTGGTGACACAGCCGATGGGACAGAGTCCGGTACCGCAACCACTGGTACCGCCGGTCCAGCAAGCTCCACCTGCACTGCATTTGACAGAGGATCACCACAGGCACTTCCGGTCTGTTTCACACACATGGTACCAGCTGCACCATCACTCCTGCTCCAGATCGCCTAGACAGGAAAACCTTGGAAGCAGATGTCACCTTGGAGGGAGAGCATACTGACCCTCACCACCTCCACGGAGAACTGCTCCGCTTCCATAGGGACCAGTGCTCCCGATCTCCATGCTCTTGTTGCTCTTCATACAGGGACTCACGGTACTGTCACAAGGACTATAGCTGGTACCGTGGGTACGAGCATATGGACTATTGGTACCGTTCCCGGAGCAGGTCTCCTTACCCTTTAAGGAGTGACTTTCAGGGCCTGGAACGCGATCAGCACCAGGCCACTTGCTAATACAGACCTCCGGCACCACCTCGAGCACCACCTACAGCGACAGTGTCCAAACCTCCACCTGACTCTCTTCCACGGGACTTTGCCCTCCCATCAGGGATGCAGCCAAACCAGTCCCAGTGACAGCTTTGTCTATCGGCACCAGCGGTACCGGCACTGCAGACGGAGCCGCTGCAGCAGAATATCTCCCCTGCACAACAAATGGAAGCAAGGTCAGACCCGCCGGCGGAGTCCTCTTTCATTAATGTGCTGCTGGGCATCCCACCACTACCTATGGCGGCTTCCACATCTGCAACAGCTCCTGCTGCCCCTCCTGAAGTTGAGGCCTTGTCTGAATGCTTGGCCTCCATTTCGTCCTCGTCTTCTTTACAAGAGGAAGATGAAACCATTTCTCCTCCCCCTCCCCCCCCACACCATTTCTGACCCTAACCCCACCCTCTCCACGGAGGACAGTAAGGCCTTTCAGGCCATGTTGAGGCGCCTCGTTGCTGCCGTTCCCAAGTTACCCATGAGGGTCGTAAAGAAATCACAGTCAGGACCCGTCTTTGGCATCTTGGGGTCAGGAGATTCTGGCCAGATTATGATCCCTATGCTGGATCAGCTTTTGGAATCTGCTAAGACTGTATGGGCAAAACCTTCCTCTGCTCCACCCACTAACAAGATGGCAGATTCTCTTTACGCTATCCCCAGGGAAGGGGCAGCCATGTTTTATAGACACCCAGCCCCAAACTCCCTCGTCATAGCGGCAGCTTCTTTAAAATCTAGGGCCGGAGGTTTACAGACTTCCCCTGCTGATAGGGAAGGTAGACACCTAGATGTGCTGGGCAGAAAACCTTTCTCCTCAGAAACCCTCTTCCTTCGAGCTGCCAATTATGGCTCCGCCCTATGCGGTTACCAACACTGGTTGTGGTCACAATTGGGCAGAACATCCGATCCCGCTCAAATCCTGGCCTTCCAGCGAGAAGGCATGCAAATAGCGCAATTCCAGCTCACTGCTAACATGTACTTTGCCGACTCAAACATTAGAGGTATGGCCTCGGCCATTACTCTCAGACGGCATGCCTGGCTCCAATCTAACGCCCTACCCCCTGAAAATAAGACCCACATTGAGAACCTCCCCTTTGATGGAGAGGGACTCTTTGCAGCCTCTACAGATGACACTTTGAAGAAGGTCAAGGAAATGTGCCAGACCGCTAGGTCTACTGGGGTTATCCATTCTGTTAGAAAGAGGTCGTTCTATCAGTCCTCTGCCTCTTACCCTTACCAGGCCAGACAGCGTCCTCATTACTCATACCAATTGAACAGACGGTATTCCCCCCAATACCAGCAGTCTCAGACTCCTGCTGCCCAACCTCGTAGGAGATTTACCAAACAGAAGGGTAAAGGCAGATCCTCCTCAACCTCGTTGGCCGGACCTCCGCCCAAGCAGCAGTTTTAGGATATCTGAGATCAAAGGAGTTTACGAGTGTCCCCCTACCTTCCTCAACCATCTCTGGCGCTTTTACGATCAATGGGCTACCCTTACCTCTGATCGCTGAGTCAGGGAGATAATATTTTGTGGCTACTCCATCCAATTCCACACTCTCCCCCCAGACTCCCCACCCCCAACACTCAAATACTACTAGAGGTACAGGAGCTTCTTGCTAAGGGGGCCATTGAAGAGGTTCCCCTTATTGAACAAAATACGGGCTTCTATTCCAGCTACTTCCTAGTCCCCAAGAAGGACAAGAGGTTCAGGCCAATTTTGGACCTGTGCCATCTTAACAAGTACATTAGAAAGTTTAAGTTCCATATGACCTCTCTCCCTATTATCTTTCTTGGCCTTCAACAAGGAGACTGGTTGGCCTCCCTTGATCTTAAGGACACCTATTTCCACATCTCCATTAATGCTGCTCACAGAAGATACTTACACTTTCTTGTAGGGAACTGTCATTTCCAGTACTCGGTCCTTACATTCAGCCTCTCTATAGCTCCAAGGGTGTTCACCAAATGTGTTGCAGTAGTCACGGCTGTCTAAGGACAATGAAAGTAAGAGTGTTCCCATACCTGGACGACTGGCTCCTCGCTGCATCCTGCAGACACACCCTACTAACTCACCTCCACAAGACTATCTCTTTTACAGGCTCTAGGCTTCATCATCAACCACAACAAGGCTCAAGTTCATTGGTGCCGTGCTGGACACCCTACAGTCGAGAGCCTACCTTCCTACAGACAGGTTTCACGACATCGTATCCACCATTTCAGCCCTGTCAGCCCGAACAACCAGGCCTGTCCGCTACTTGCTCTGCCTTCAGGGACTTATGGCTGCAACTACAGCCGTGACACTGCACGCCCGCCTACATCTCCGACTGCTACAGCAGTGACTCGCACGGGTCTACATCCCTACCCGTCACCCCCTCTCCATGAAAATAACCATCCCTGAAGAGGTCCTCACAGATCTTCTTTGGTGGACTGACCCATCTCAGCTCCTCATCGGCATGCCCTTCGATCCTCCTCAGGTAGAGATGTCCATCACTACCGATGCTTCACTCACAGGATGGGGAGCTCCCATGAATCACACAAGGGTTCATTGCCTCTGGTCCCAAGAGGAGAGTCTCCTACACATAAATTTGCTCGAGCTCAGGGCCATCCGTTGGTCACTCAAAGCTCTAGTCAACCACATCGCAAGTCAGAATGTCTTAATCCTCACAGACAACACTGCAGCGATGTGGTACATCAACAAACAAGGTGGCACGAGATCCACTCGCCTCTCCCTCGAGGCTCAGACCATTTGGGTGTGGTGCATCAACCTACAGGCCATACATCTTGCAGGCCAAGACAACACTCTCGCAGATCAGATCAGCCGCAGATGCTCCGACCAACACGAGTGGACTCTCAACAACGCTGTGTTGAACGACATCTTCTGTACATGGGGCACTCCTGCAATAGATCTCTTTGCAACACAAGAAAATGCAAAGCTTCAAAAAATTTGCAGCAGAGTGGGTCGAGCTCCAGGGTCGAGCTCCGACGCCTTCGCCATCTCCTGGAGTGGGCCCTTTCTATATGCGTTCCCTCCTGTCCCCCTGCTGTACAAGGTTCTCCACAAGGCTCAGGTAGCTCGCACCCACGTGATCCTCATAGCCTCATCCTGGCCCCTTCGACCGTGGTTTCAGACACTGCAGAACCTAGCAGCGGACTCCATACTCCTCCCACTGCTACCCGACCTCCTCTCTCGCCCACAGGGCACTGTCCTCCACCACGACCTACGGGCACTCCATCTCTCCGCTTAGTTAATCCAATCCTAATGCAGGACACCCCCGGTGAGGTTGCAGAAATCCTACTGAACTCCCGCCAACCATCTACGCGACCCTACTATGCCACAAAGTGGTCTTGTTTTTCTGCTTGGTGCACCTCTCTTCCTTACCCATTAACTTCCCTCTCCATGCTCCATGTATTCAGATATTTGTTATACCTACACGGCTCTGGACTCTCCATCGCCTCACTAAAGGTACACTTAGCGGCTCTTTTCTCTTGTCTACAACCAGAGGGAGCCAACACTGTCTTTTCTCACCTACTCACAAGGACCTTCTGGAGAAGTTTGCTTAACTCCTTCCCACCAACTTCACAGCCAGCCCCGCAGTGGGACCTTAATCTCATCCTGACCAAGCTCATGGAGCCTCCCTTTGAGCCTATGGTCACTTGCTCCCTGGAGAATCTCTCGCTCAAAACAGCCTTCTTGCTTGCCATCACCTCTGCTACAAGGGTTTCTGAACTCTCTGCACTTAGAGCGTCTCCTCCCTACACTCGTTTCCACAGTGATAAGGTGGACCTCAGGACAGACCCTTCGTTCGTCCCTAAGGTTGTCTCTCCCTTTCATTTAAATCAGACCATCTCCTTACCTGTCTTCTTTCCAAAGCCACATTCTTCACGAGCAGAGCAGATGCTTCATACTCTCAACGTCAAGCAAGTCCTCTCCTTCTACATCAATCGTACTTGATCCATCAGAGCATCAGATGCTTTGTTCATCTCATATGGAGGCCAACGCATCAGGTTTCGTCTTACGTCGCAAAGACTGTCCAAATGGATCCTCCTTTGCATCCAGAGGCGGGAAGGTCTCCCCCCTCTCACCTTCGAGCTCACTCCACTAGGGCCATTGCCTCTTCATTAGCCAATCTTTGTGAGGTGCCTATTCTGGACATTTGCAAAGCCGCTACTTGGTGCTCAGTGCACACTTTGACCAAGCATTATTCATTGGACCTGTCGGCCAGAGCAGACTCTTAATGTGGGTAGAGCAGTATTACACTCTCTCTTTGACTAACCTCCTCTTCACCCTCCTCCTTGAGGTAGGTCACTTTACTGCTACTCACTCTCCCAATAGTGAGAATCGCAGAGATCCTCGAAGAAGAAATAGAGGTTACTTACCAGTAACTCTGTTCTTCGAGAGAGCTCCACGTATTCTCTTGACCCGCCCATCCTTCCCCGCTGTCTCGGAGGTACCTTAACCAGGTCTTCCCGGGAAGGGATTGGAAGGAACTGAGGCGACGAGGGCTCCACCCCCTTTTATATACTCCCGCGTGATCTGGGACCCGCGCTTTTCTCGGGAGGGGAGGGGGAGAAGGGACGGAGCCCTCACCATGTTCTAGATCTTTCCAGGACATCTTCTGCTTGGAAACTGCTGACAAGAGGTTTTCCGGTACTTGCGGAGCAGGAAGTGAATCCCAATAGTGAGAATACGCGGAGCTCTCTCGAAAACAGAGTTACTGGTACGTAACCTCTATTTATGGTCTCCAGAAATTGATTTCAAAGCTCGTGAGGATGCAAGGTAGGGATCCCTGGAGACTCTAGGTAGTGGACATACTAGACCCTCAAATTTCTTTCAATGGGCCTGGTTTCAGAGGATTGTTCTACAGCTGGAAAAATAATTTAAATAGGCAGATACTGGGGGTTGGGGGCCAGCTGGGATGCTATTTTATGCCTGAAATAGGCTTTCTCTGCCTGGAACTCTCTCCCTAAACACGTAGGCCATTTTTAAATGGGGATGGCTTAAGGGGAGGGTCCACACGCTTCCAGTGAGTGGGTGGAATTTAACGGACAGGATGGGTGTGTGCCTACCCACGCACCACCCACTCCTGTCCCCACATGGAGCATCTCAGACTTTCGCCCAGTGCTCCTTGTGTGCGCATGAGTGGGTGGTGTGTGGGTCATGGGAGCGCACACCCACCCACACTGCCTTCAGACAGGCACTCGGGTGGGTGGGGGATGGGTGGACCTGAATGGGCATGTCCCATTTAAAAACGGCCATAAACAATTTTCCATCCCTCCAACCTTCAAATCCCTCTGAAAAACCATTCTCCTCTGTCAGGCCTTCCACTTCGCCTCTCCCCCATAGATTCCTTGTTTATAACTGTCTATGCTCAGGATGCTCCTCCTCCCTTGTAATGAAACCAAGTGTGTGCACCTGCAACTTCTCAGCTTCCTGAATTTATCCTTGTCTATTCTAGATTGTAAGCTTCTCAGGGCTGGGACCTGTTTCTTATCACAACTGTTCAATGCCAGGGACATTGCTGTAGTTCTAGAAATAATAAATAGTAATAAATAATACCTTGTTGTTATAATAGTGTAGTGAATCGAAGAGCAAAACCTGATTGAAAGAATGACAACAAGAGTTACTGAAAGAAATACTGTTGTATGGGACTGGTGAGAGTGTTCTTGAAGCAATTAGGGATTTAAAAACAAAATAATAATCATTTTTAAAAGCTATAAATCATTTACAAAAGTGGTTCCTGTGCATACCATGGTTCCTTTTTAATCAAGCTGTTTCACTGATCAGAGAGAGTGTATATTTTTCTGTGTGAGTATACAAATGTACATTGACATGGAACAGGAGATAGCTCTGTTGCAGAAGCGTATGTATTCATCTTAAGTTAGTACAGGGCTAAATTGGAGGGAAACCATTGAGGGAGTTGCTTAATGGAGACATCAGAGAGCAGACAGTTTAATTCCAGAACGAAAGAAGAAGGTGCACACATGAGATTTTTCTTTTTAAAAGTTCTTCCTCCCCCCCTCCCGCCCCCCTTTCCTCTCCCATTTAGGACAATACCTACTGGATTCTGAATTATATTTTCCTTAAATGTCAGAGCTGCTGTCTGTGTATGATTGCATCCCTATATACCTTAATGATTGTGGATCTGATCTCATGCATTTATAAAAGCACCAATCACTGCACTCAAGTCAACTTCTCTTGCACAGGTCTTCCTTCGTGAGTCTTTAGAACACAAGTTGGAGAAACAGCGTGAGATAGAGGTCACCAAAGCAGCTATGACTATCCGAGCCCACATCTTGGGCTATGTGGCACGGTATGTAATGAGATGTGAATGTTGGTTTTTAGTAAGTGACATGTGCAGTGTTCCTTTCCTTGGATTTTTAAAGCCACCTAGGATATTTGGATATCCATTTCACTTTTGATTAAAAAAATCTCAGCAGTGGCATTTTGTCATAAGGCTAGATCCACAGTTGGTGCAAATCAGTATAGTTCCATTGAGGCCAATAGAATTGTGCAGATTTACACTAGCTGGATCAGACTTAGTATCTTTTGCAAGAACAGGAGGAGAGGAAAGAAAGCAAACTGGCCTAGTCAGTTTGATTCTTTTTTAAGGGACAAAAGAACAATAGAATTAGGTGACTGAATTTATGGCATTTTATTTGCTTACATAGCTTTATGCATTATGTATGAGAGTCAGGGCCATACATCCCATCTGTTTACTTTGTGTTTTCTCTATAAGTCAATAGAGGGACGGTTCAATAGTTGTTTGCAAAATGAGGTCATTTCTTTTCATGTGCAGAGTAGCCCTGTCCATAGATCCTGAACGACATCTCACATAAAACAAGCAGTCTTTTCTGAAGGACAAAGCTATCCCACTGTGTGTGATTTTTCTTTTTATGGGCGTGGGATACATATCAAACAGACCTGTAGCTTCTAGCAGCACCTTCTTGTCAGGGGTATAAAAATGGTGGGCAGGGTGATGTGCATTTACTTCGTCAAGATACAGCTTATCCTCTCACAGAAAGGCCTTCCTGGGGAGAGATAAAATATAAACCAGAATGAGAGGACTACTGTCACAGAAGCAGACTTAATGCTCTCTCCTTTTTACTACACTGGGCTCTTCCACGTAAGCCAGCTTTGTCAGATGGTTTGTCAAATCTTGATGATGGTTTTCTGTTGATCTGCATTTCAGGAAGCAGTACAGAAAAATCCTTTACTATGTGGTAGTCATACAGAAAAACTATAGAGCGTTCCTCCTGAGGAGAAAGTTCCTGCACCTGAGGCGAGCAGCCATCACCTTCCAGAAACAGCTGCGAGGCCAAATTGCACGGCGTATTTACAAGCACCTCCTGGAAGAGAAGCGGAGGCAAGAGGAGGAGAGGAGGAGGAAAGAAGAAGAGGAGAGGTATTGCGTTTGCTGTTGCTTGACTGTATCTTAAGGACATAGTTTAGACTTTCATGTTTTTACTATAATTACAGCTGACTTAGTAAATAGAGGACATGGTAGAACTAGAAAAGGTGCAGAAAAGGGCAGCAAAGATGATAAAAGACATGGAACCGCTTCCCTGTGAGGCTTGACAGGTTGGAGCTCTTTAGCCTGGAAAAAAGATGACTAAGGAGAATATGACTGATGTTTACAAAATCATGAGCAGTCTGGAGCAAGTCAGTAGGGAGCTGTTATTTATCCTTCCTCAAAATAATAGAACTAGGGGACACCATATGAAAGTAAGTGCAGTCGATTCAAAAAGAATAAAAGGAAATATTTTTTTCACTCACCATACCTGTGGAGTTCGTTGCTCGAAGGTGTTGTGAAGGCCAATAGCATAGCTAGGTTCAAAAAAGCATTATGTAAGTTCTTAGAGGATGAGTCCATAAATGGCTATTAGTCAAGCTGGTCAGGGGACGAGACGTCTTACTTCTGTTGTAACCTATTGTGTGCTTCTCTGAAGCAACCAAAGCTGCCATTTTCAGAAACAGGATGCTGGGCTAGATGGACCATTCATCTGACCCAGTATGGCACTATTTGTGTTCTTAACCTGAGAGTGCATATCTCTGTCTGTAGAAGGGTGCTTGAACACCACAAGTCCGTTACAGCAGAGGTTTCCAGACTTTGGGTTCAGATCCAAAATGGGGTCACACCACCTGTAAATGGAATTGCGTTCCTAATTGATACTTTATATCCTTGGCATGACTTTGTTGCCATCTGCAAGCACAGGATTAAAGTTAAATCTCAAAAAGAGGTCACACAGATGAAAAGTTTGGGGATTGCTGCCTCACAGGGTTGGTATTGCCCTCCTACCTTCCCCAAGGAGACTGAGTCTGGGACGCAACGTTCTCCTTCTCGTGCCACTTTATTAAGTTCTGTGCAAACCACAGCCAAACGCTTGACAAGTTGTGGCCTTTCTCCTAGGCCCCTTCTAAGACTGCATTCACATGAAACTCTTTTCCCACCTGTATTATTTGTTGTGGGAGTTTGTATTTGCACATTTCAACAGTTCTCACATTCCCTCTCCACTAGTATGCCATTTGTTGTTTTGTTTTTGTTTTCAATAATGCATTCACCAGACCAGGCAGACAGTGAGGGATTCATTCCATGAGGGGGAAACCACCTTTATTCCCATCCGGCAGCAATTAAGGCAGACTGACAGGTGGATTAATCCCTTCACATGTTAAAAAAAATGTGTGTGAAGGAATTAAGCATGATGGTTAAATCTTGTTTTGTGCATTATTATTTTTTCCTTAAACCCACATTACACCTGCTGCATCCTGCAACCTAAATTTTTCACATGATAAAAAAAACAAAGCCAGGGAATGTATTTTCACATATAAATGCCACCTAAGGCAAGCTGATCCCATGGCTTTCCCCTGTAAAACAAGCCACCCCCTGGGCTCCCAGCCTCTGGGTTCCTAGTCTCTGCCCTCTCAGCGTTCTCCCTGCCTCCTGGAGCCTTTCCTGGGGGTCTTTTTCCTGAATTCCTAACCAGAGGTTTTTAAAAGCTCTTGGCCAGGTGAAGCTGATTAAGCTCAAGTCAGGGGCAGCCAGGGTTTTGGCCCCTAAGCCCCTGCTTCTGCAAGGACTTATGACAGCACCCTACCACTGAAGCTCTTCTTGTTATTAACAAGATTTGCATATGTTTACCTAAGAGAAGATCCACTGGTATTTAGCAAGCCCCCAAACTAACCTGCAGCCTTGGGGTGGCAGAGTGGGTTAGCTTTTTATAAACCCTTCTTAACTTTTTTCTTTTCTCTTAGGGAAAGACAAAGACAAGAAGCAGAGCGTCTTGCCCGACAGGTACATTTCTTTCTTAATGCATTCTCCTGTCCTGTATGTTTGTAGCTCTCACTTTGACCACTTAAATAAAAAGCACCTCCAGCACTGAGGTAAAACTTGCTTGCAGAAGTTGGCAGGTAGACAGCACGGAAACCTGATATAGCTGCTCGCCTGGGGATTTCTTTCACATCATGCTTGATTTCGTTTCTGGCATGGGCTGAGCCTATTGCGTGCATTTGAGCTTCTTGCTGTCTGAGGGTAAATGCAATAATGTTTCTGCTTGTTCTTACACAATGGGAGAAGGGTCCTTTTAAAACAAACAGCATGGAAGGATTATAACGTTGTAGTGACACAGAATAAAGAACCCTGCGTTTCATTTCTAAACACAGGCTGAAGAGGAGAGGAGACAGCGGGAGCTGGCAGCTGCTCAGAAAGCCCAAAAGGAAGCTGAGCTGAAGCGAGAATTGGAGAAGCAGAAAGAAAACAAGCAGGTGGAGGAGATCCTGCGCCTGGAGAAGGAGATTGAAGACCTGCAGCGCATGAAGGAGCAGCAGGAGCTGTCGCTGACAGAGGCTTCCTTGCAGAGGTTGCAACAGCTCCGGGATGAGGAGCTGAAACGACTGGAGGATGAGGCGTGCCGTGCTGCGCAGGAATTCCTGGAGTCCTTAAACTTTGATGAAATTGACGAGTGTGTCCGGAATATTGAAAAGTCACTCTCTGTGGGCGGCGGTTACTGCGCAGAGCTTGGCGAACTAGACGTGGGCAGTGAAAAACCCAACTTCAACTTCAGCCAGCCATACCCTGAGGAGGAGGTGGACGAAGGCTTTGAAGCAGATGATGATACCTTCAAGGATTCACCCAACCCAAGTGAACACGGCCATTCTGATCAGAGAACGAGTGGCATTCGGACAAGCGATGACTCCTCAGAAGAGGATCCCTATATGAATGACACGGTCATGCCAGTTAGTCCACCTACGAACAACACTTTGGTTATTCCTCCTGCCCATGACACTCTCAGTCTCCACAACTCTTCCAGCGGTGAATCCACATACTGCATGCCAGAAAACGTATCCTGCAGACCCCAGAATCCTGGGGAACTCATTACTCCTGATGGGGACTATGATTATGACCAGGATGACTATGAAGATGGTGCCATCACATCTGGCAGCAGTGTGACCTTCTCTAATTCTCATAGTAGCCAGTGGTCCCCTGACTACCGCTGCTCAGTGGGGACATACAACAGCTCTGGAGCATACAGGTTTAGTTCTGAAGGAGCTCAGTCCTCTGTGAGTATTTTTAGTATTCCTATCCACTAACATTATACATGCATTTGGCTGAGAGCTAGTGAGGCCTATCGGCTGTAGTCTTGGTCTTGGACTTGAACTTGTGATACCAGGTTCAAATCCCATCTCAGCCATGAATTTGCTGCAAGTCACTATCTCTCAGCCTTAGTTCCCCATCTGTAAAATGGGATAATAATGGCCTCACAACAAAGGTCTGTTGTGAGGAGGAGCTAGGTTGTTGCAAATGATTAACAATAATAATTAAATGGTAGCAGGTAAGCTTTCACATTTCAAAAGTTTAAGTACCAAAGTAGTTGCTGGTATAAAAAATAAGTATATCATTTGAGTCTGCTTTTTCTGAATTTGTATTCATAAGGTGTTAACAGAAGAGACGTTGTCCCCTCCCTTTGCCCCAGATTTACCTGCCTGTCTGAACAGTGGCTGCCAGTAGGGATGGGCAAACAGAACTAAGTTCGGAAATTTGGTTTGGTTCAGTTCGGAGGTTCGGTTCAGAAGTTTGGTTCGGTCGACCGAACTATTTGGGTTCGGTCGACCCAACTATTTGGGTTCGGTCCGAACTTCCGAACAAAGTTCGGAAATTCAAACCCCATTGAACTAAATGGAATATTATCTTTTAGGGATGGGCGAATAGAGCCGAGTTCGNAGCTCCTGCCACCGGCCAGAGTTAGGTAGAACGGGCCATTAGATGTGATGGCCTGCTCTACCATGGTCCAGGGTTGCCTTCCCCACACTGTGGCAGGGCTAACTCTGGGATGTGCACTGGCAGGGAACCCAGCACACATCTTGGAGTTAGCCCTGCCATGGTCCTGGGTAAACTCTGCTCCCACCCACAGCAAACGCCTGGTGAGCAGGAGCAGGCACAACACCACCATGGGTGGCCATGCCAGAGTTAACGTAGCCCCCATGGTAGCATCATGTTTAAAAATACCCTCAGAAACAGTGTATCAGTATATAACAGTTTTGAATTTCTTGTTTTCTCTTGGATTTCTTACCGAATATTTTCTTGAGGTTCAAAAAT
The DNA here is from genome assembly GCA_003113815.1 of Sphenodon punctatus. Taxonomy (NCBI): domain Eukaryota; kingdom Metazoa; phylum Chordata; class Lepidosauria; order Sphenodontia; family Sphenodontidae; genus Sphenodon; species Sphenodon punctatus. The sequence goes on from QEPC01010227.1 coordinate 2,215,816, forward strand.
ATGTATGGACAATTTTAAATAATCTCTTTCATTTAAAGACTACCTTATTCTGAAAAGCTCTGGAGGTGTGATTGAGCACTCAGAACATTGACTGCTTAATAGTATGCAGCTGCTTCAAGGGTCAAGGAAGGTTAATTGTTATTATCATTTTTATTATATTTTCCTGATAGTGGCAAGGAGCCACAGCCGTGAACTAGGAATAATGATTTGTCTACAGAGTACATCCCCAATATGAATCATACCTTCTTCATGCTGCTTATCTTCAAAGGGAAGGATTCATTTGGAGATGACCCTGGCTTGTTTTTTTATTTTTTTATTATTTTTATTAATAAAATGTTAATAAATAATAATAAAAATAAAATAATAATAATGCCCTGAAGTATATGGAGCACCTGAATAAACTGAAAGTTTCCTCCTTGAGCCTGATCCTATTGGACATCTGCACTTACATCACCCACTGACTAGGAGATCTGCTATCCACATTGGGTGCTTTTAGATGGACAGCAGCTCTACTGCTGCTCAGCCCGCTTCACTCCCGGGTTGGCCTGTCTGTGTAGAGAGCGGTCACCAGATGTGCAAACTAGAGCAGGGCAGCCCCTTCGGCAGTGCTCCTCAACATATCGGAGCACACTGCATGAATCAGGCTGGCCAACCCCGAGTCAATGACCAAAAGTGGAGCTGCTGTCCATCTGTTGTGCAGATCCATGGTGCAGCTCCACGCCTGGCTGGCCATTGCCCCTTCATCACCATGGAATTGCAGCCACCAGCCTAGAGCATTGGGTGAGCAGCCACACTGTTTTGATGCAGGGGGGACATTATGTGGGTGGCCAAGGAAAACTGCCTGTCCATCTAAAGTGGACCAAGGCAGGACTGTTTACATCCATCTAATATTTGATGTGATCGTTTTTATGTTGAAAATTCACTGTCACTAGGCACCTGGGTTTAAAGGGTTTATTGAACATGCCTCCACTGAACTCTGCAAGGCATCTGAAAAAAGATTGCTTTCAGTTTTAAGAATCTGCCATTCCATTAGGGATGGACGAACAGAACCGAGTTCGGAAATTCGGTTTGGTTCAGTTTGGAAATTCGGTTCGGTCAACCGAGCTATTCGAGTTCGGTCCAAACTCTGAACTTCCAAACAAAGTTCGGAAATTCAAACCCCATTGAACTAAATGGAATATTATCTTTTAGGGATGGGCGAATAGAGCCGAGTTCGGAAATTCGGTTCGGTTCGGAAGTTCGGTTCGGTCGACCGAACTGGTCGAGTTCGGTCCGAACTTCCGAACCACGCTTGCCCATCCCTAGCTGCCAGATGTTTGCCCCAGGGCAGCACCACATGGTGTCATCCCTAGGAAGTGGGAGAACATCATGCAGGTTAACCCTTCCCAAACCAGGGCAACAGGTAACCATGGGACCAGGTCTTATGAGTTAGGGTCCCCCGCAGCGCCGGGTCCACCAGCATCCTACAGGCACAGCTAGCGCACCCCTCTCAGCTGATAGTTGGGGGAGAGGGAGAGGAGTTCAAGCGATTGTGCTGTTGCCAAGGACTACCTGACAGCTGTGGGGGCGGGGGTGCTGGCAAATCCGCTGTCCCTGGGCTGCCCAGGGGGCAGTGTGCTAGTTTTGTCTGCCTCCCTTCCCATGTGTTAATACTGATAGTGTAACTTTCAAAGCTATCTAGTTCATCTTTGAAAAAATGGGACTTACGCTGTGCTTTTGAAAACTTTATCTCTTTGCAAATAGAGCATTGGGATGGATACTTTAGAGCTACATTAGACAGACACCTGTTTATTATAAACAAGAAAGTCTTAAATTGTTTCATTGCATTGCATTCCTTATTAATAACGAGCCTCTGTTTGTTGTGCAATTTCTGTCATCCATCTTGAAGCAGAATTTCTTATTAACTTCAGTGGGGGAATTCTAGGAATGGAGCAGGATTGACCCACCTCACCACTGAGCTGCTACTGTCCTGGTTGCTGCTGACTGTTCCCTGTTCCCTCCTCCTCCCTTGGCCCGCAAGCTGAGCCAGGGGACTTCCCCACTCGTGTTTGTAAGAGCGGGGACTCCTCTTCTCACCTGTGTGCAAACTCCTAATAGGTTTCTGTTCCCAGGGGAACTCAGAGGTACATACAGGTCTTGTGTGCATTTCTGATATTGGTCCTGCTGGGAACGGAGACCCATTAGGGGGTTACACACAGGTAGCAAGAGGCCTCCCTGCTTCCTTCTCTGCTCAGAAAAAGCCGAAATACACTGTAGGCTTTCAGTTTCTTTAGTCTTTCAAACAAACATAAATCTCTTGTAGGAATTTTGTCTACTACCACAGCAAGGAACCTTCTTTCCACATGCTTGAAGGACCAGAGCCCACCAGTGGAGGTGGGGAGAGGAGCATTGGAGAGTTCTACAGGGGTGGGGCTCTGTCAGAGTGATGTATTGGAGGCAGGACCAAAAACGTTTTTCCAGAGCGTGGATTCTATTTATTTATTTGTTTGTTTGTTTGTTTTTGTTTCCATTTTCTTTTATCCCACAACCCTCCTGCTCAGAGAGCAACTCAGGGCAGCTTACGACATACACATAATCACACAAATCACAATTTAAAATTAATTAAAAATACTAAAAATATACTAAAAGGGCAGAACCAACCCCCCCCCGCTAGCCCATCCCACTCTACCTGTCTCCCTCTCCAAAGGCCTGGCAGAACAGCCAGGTCTTACAGTGTCTTCAGAAAGAGGGGAGGTCTGGAGTCAGGCGGGCCTAAATCAGGAGGGAATTCCACAGCCTAGNCTGGGAGCGACCACCGAGAATGCCCTCCCCATCGTCACCACCTGGGAAACCCGGGGGACTTCAGGTTGGGCGTCCCCGGCCGACCGCAGGGACCGTGATACAACCCAGGGTCTGAGGTGGTCCCGCATGTAAGCCGGGCCCAGGCCGTTTAGAGCTTTATAGGTCATTATCAACACCTTGAATTGAGCCCGGAAGATAATAGGCAGTCAGTGCAGAGACGGGCCGCCACATTCTGCACCAGCTGCAATTTCTGGTCTGTCCCCAAGGGTTCTAGAGGGCATCTGTTAGTGCACTCGGACTGTATGAGTGTGGGGCTAAAAAAACCAAACATTGAGGACTTTTCATAGCATCCTGTCTGTACGGGATTGCCTGTTCCCATTTGCAGCCAGGCAAACAAGGTAGGTGGGACTGTATGAAGGGCAACATCAGGAAAGCTGCCACAGGCCAGATGAAAAGGAGAGCAGAATAGAAGGGGTCTGTGGGCCAGAGATTCTGTCTACCATGTAGAAATCCAGGAAATTGGTGTTTGCGAGAATAAAAGGACTGAAGGTTGCTGTGCATTTGAGCGGTTGCCATGATAATCCACACATATTGGCCCCAATCCAATGCTCTGTGGATCCCTGTGCGGAGCTGTGTGCATGTGCAGTTTACACATGGTTCTGCGTGACTGCGCACGCACAGCTCCACACAGGGGTCTGCGGGACATTGGATTAGGGCCACCGACTGCTTCAAGGTTAGGAATACAACTAACACCTCTCTCAAGGATTAAACTACTTCTTGAGACTGTTGGACTTCAGGCAACAAAATAGTTTCTATAATTTAACTTTGTCTCCTATTTTCAACTGCCATTGCCTTCAGAATAAGCGGACATTTCTTTAGCTCATTTGCAGGGAATGTATTTTCTTACTTCTTTACTTTTAGGAAGACTCTGTTCTTGATAGCAGCCCTAGGAGAAAGGGAATGGTGTTTTGGTAGATTAGGATCTGAAAGACTTGCTCCAGGATAGGCTTAGTGTTAGATTTAGCAAGCCTTGGTGTCTTATTTCATCCCCTTGCTAGAAATGAATCTGTGTGGTACTATTCTGGAAATTTATTTATAGCTCTTCTTAGGTTACCTAGCAAACAAGTACAGTTTCCTCCTAAGCAAATGAACGAAGACATACTTCAGACTCCTGGATTTTTGACAGTCTGAACTGGCCTTCAGACTTTTTGTCTTTTCTCATTCCTAACAGCACAACATACTCTGGGTTCTACTTTCTTGCCTCTACCCCATTCTTTCTTCTCCCTCCTCTTCCCACCATCGTGGGGAGCTCCGAGCAGCTTTTCAAACCGCACTCCAACAGTTCGAGTTAGGCTGAAATGTGCGCACTCACCGCATTCAGACCAACCCGGAAGTGCGCGGTGCTTTAAATCGCACGATGCCGCCGCGGCGACTGTGCGATTTAAACGCACGTCTAAATGCCGCCCAAGTGTCCAGTACCTCAAGAGTTGGTAATAAGGATGACAATTCAGATTGATTTTGGGGTTCAGATTAATTATGGATTCTGATTTGCAGATTCTGATTTTCCCATTGAAGTCAACGGAAAATTTTCCTGTTGAAGTCAGTGGGAAACCAGTCTGCACTCCCATCCCTAGCCCCAGGACATTGGATCCAAATTCCCCTCACTCCCATTCTCTGGGGCCCCAGAATGGTCCTTACCAGGCTCAGTACCTCCGCCACCATTTGGTTAAGGGCAGAAGCCGTTTTGCGTATGCATGATCTGGAGCAGGGAGCATGCCGCAGCGAAGGAACCTGCCCAAGCCCCCGCAGCAGCACTTCAGTCAAGCCCTCTGAAGCCAGTAAGTACCACTCCAGGGCCGTGGGGAATGGGGATGGGAGGGAAATCCAGATCTGTAACTGGTAGGATGTGTTGCAGTTCAGTACGGACTAATCTGAACGGACTGTTACAGACCATTCTGAATTAATCCAAATCCGTAACACCCATCCCTAGTTGGTGACGAGTGTTAGTGCAAGCTTTACTGCTCTCCCCACGTCCTCTCTATGCTCTGTCCTGCTAAACATAACCACAGATCCTTTGCCTCAACAAAATGTACACTGCCTCGCAATGCTTTTGCCTGCCACCCATCAAAAACACTCATTTCATCAACTTGACAGCTAAATTATTATTTTTTAAAAGTGTTTTTACTCTGTATCCACTCTCCATGCTTGTTCAAGCCCCTCCCGTTGTGTGTTAAAGCGGTAGTTCTTATTTATGTGGCAGGTTTTTCTTTCCATAGACTCATCTGCTTGTTTTGTGATCCTCTTCCACAGTTTGAAGACAGCGAAGAAGACTTTGATTCCAGGTTCGATACAGACGATGAACTTTCTTATCGGAGGGACTCTGTCTATAGCTGCGTTAGCCTTCCCTACTTCCACAGCTTTTTGTACATGAAAGGTATGGAATGGTACATACCTGAATATCGAGCCAAAATATAGAGAAACCAATGTGAGTTCCCCCCAATTTAGTAGAGAATTCGTACTTCATTTTAAACTGCAGCTTCTCCCGGGGGGATCCTCCTGGCCATCCAGTCAGGACAGTAGGGTAGATCCTGCCAGCTACCACTAGGAGGCAGACCATCAACTTTTCTAGACTATTCCCAGGGATCTATCCTTTAGCCCTCCAGTTATTTGTCTGCCTCGGTACTGCTAGGAAGCAGGCTGACTGTCTCCCAAGTGAGACAGTCCTGAAGATAGAAAAACCAGTTAAAGGCAAAGAACTGGAAGCTCCAGGTGCCAGGGGAGGAGAAATTCCTCTCCCTGTTCACCTCCCTTCAGTGAAGGGATTTTGGAGCAGAGCCGGGCGCTCCCTTCCCTGTTGGCGCGGGGGTCCCCGAGGAGCGGGAGCAGCAGCCCAAAAGGAGGTGTGCTTCGGGGCCATCCCCATTCCCCGCTGGGGCGGGGAAAGCCAGTGCAACAGACCTCGCTGCAGCGGAGGCCGGATCGATGCGAGGAGTGGCAAGTAACCCGATCCCAGAAGCGGCCCCTCCGGAATCTCTCCCTCCCCATCCACCTGGCGGAAGGTCCTTTCCCACCCTCAGAGAGCTTTAAGCCGCAGCGTTCCCTGCATAGTTAGCTCCAACGCAGAACGGCGCAGCCCCACGCTTTCAACAGCTGTGATGGCATTGTCCTTTTGGCAGAGTATAATGCTGCCCTTGGAGCCAGCACTCATGGGGTTAACCCCAAGAAGCTTTCAGAGTGGGGCAGGGTCTGGCCTATGTAAGCCTGGCTGAGTAAGTCCTAAGGGAGCATCTGGGGAAGATAGGCCAGAGCTCCCTGTTTGGGATTTACCAAAAGTTTAGGCAAAGTTAGAATAATAATAAGTCCTGTGTTAGGCAGAGCAATTTGCCCTCTGTTTTCTGTTTATGGGACAGACTTTGTTAAGTTCTGTACCTATTGAACAGGCCTTGGAGGAAGGGATCCCAGAAAAACTGGACTGCGTAAAACAGTGTGCTTCCTTCCAAGGATGACGCAGCCTACCTACCAGCACACAGTCCTGTAATTCGTTTGTTTTATGTAGATTTGTAACCCGTCTGTGGTAGAGTGGCCTAACCCCAGCCCAAAGTCAGTGCAGGATTGGAGCCCAAACTCAACTTATTGGCATCCCAACTCCTGGCTTCCCTGACTCTGGCTGTATCTTGTTTTGGAGGAGGTGTTCATCAAGGTCCAGCATGTTAGTCCCACAGGCCTCTGCCCATGCCTCAGGATTCCACCCTAGTCAGAGTCCATGCTGTAGCTTAACCCTCTCACCCTTCCAGAGGCAATGGTCTGTAGGGTCAGGCAGCTGACTTTCATGGCATCTCACGGTCCTGCTGCTCCTGTGTTCCTGTGCTCAATGAGTTTTCATCCAGGCCCTTGGCATCTCCTTCTCTGGGGTCCCTAGTGCAGTCCTGTCATTTCCCTAGCACCTCCAGATGACCCAGTGAGTAAGTTGCTGGCTCAGTCACTTCCCTGCAACTTTCTCATGCGCTAGGCTCTTCGACTTCCCTACTGGTTTGCTTTAGGTTCCCTAGGCACCTCATACTCAGCTAGGTACTTGGGCCCTGGCTTCCTAGCTGTCTCATACACAGGGGTTTCACCATTAGGCTTTCTGCAGAGTGCCTGAAGTAGCAGGCCTCCACCCCCAGCTCTGAGTCTGGCCTCAGCTGAACAGGGCTAACTACTGCAGGGACCCTGGAGGTAGCAGGCCCATGAATCATGCCTCAGCTGGGCAGTTTTGCTGAAGACGTGAAATAGCCTTTTGCTTAGCAGGCCAAGACTACTGCAGGGCACCTGAAGTGGCAGGTCAAGACTTGCCCAAACACTTGTCACACCGCCCATCATCAAAGGCTCAGGGCAGGTAACAATAACATAAATAAATAAATATATACACACACACACAGCAAAAATAAATATCCATAAATATATAAGCTATGTAAAAATATAAAATTCCCATTAAAACAGTTCCCCAGACCCTATCCCCACCCACTAAATGTCTGGCCAGATAATTCAGTCTTACACTAACTAATCCTCAGGTAGAATTCAATTAGCTCTGATTCTAGAAAAGAACATTAGCTGATCAAATTAACGTCACTATGGCCCTTTTCACACGAGATGGGTCCACACATGCCCATGCAGATCCACTGTGTGGGCATGCATGGGTGCTGCCCATGTGACCGCGCTCCTGCGCTACACCCATCGCCTGCACATGGAACAACCAACAAAAATGGCAATTGCTCCACACATGAAGATGGGTGTGTGCCCACGTAACGGCGGGCACCCCACCGCCTCGGCGCACACACCCATCCCCCACAGCACCAGGGCCTGCCCTATCTTTAATCATCACTGATCAATAAAAATAGAATATTGGATATTTTGGTGGGGGTGCATTAACATAACCTAAAAGGGTAGATCCGAAAAAATGGTTAGACTAATTCGTGAAGAATAGGCCCATCGACGCTATTTTTTTCAGTTGGTGTCATTTGCACTTAGCAATTTTAACACTGGTTTTAACTAGGTCTGAAACCCGATTCTCGTTTTCTTACATTTGGCAACCAAGAATTGCCTGGATTCTCACCAAGGAGTGTGAGAATCTCAAAAATGGCCATCCCCTGTGCAAACTCCAGCTGACGACCTGTCCAAGTCAGCAGCTGCTCCAGAGCTGCTCCGGCCTGCTCTCCCAGCTTGGCTTCTTTGCAGGGCCAGAGGGGAAGCAAGTAGGCCGCTTCCTATCTGGGGGGAAAATACAATTTTTAAAAAATCACTGCGCATGTGCAAAATGGCTACTGAGGCCCTTTTCCAAAATGGAATAGCACCTCACACGCGCGGAACCACTGCTATTTTCCCCAAAATTCCAATTTGGAAATTTTCCAAAAATTTGGCACATGCACAGTGATTTAAAAAATAAATTAAAAATTGCAAGATATCTTCAGATTTTGCTCTGTAAGTGAGATCTTCTCGAGATCTCACTACAGGTTCTCTCTTCTCGCAGTCAAACTGATTCTCATTTCAGTCCTAACAGCCTTTACTGATTGTTTGACTGCTAAACTCTTTGAAGCCCATAGGGGCTACTCCAGAGTAAGTAGTTTGTGGATAGTGACCTGTTGTGTTATTGCTGCTTGTGCCATTCAAGATGTAATCAGTGAGGCTTTTCCCTTTATAGGCATTAATTCCAGACTTGTTTTTGTCACAGCTGACTTTACTCATTTGTTTTGACTAAAGTAGCTTTAAAGTCAGTCCTTCCTCCCCTCTGACAGGTGGCTTGATGAATACTTGGAAGAGACGCTGGTGCGTCTTGAAAGACGAGACTTTCCTGTGGTTCCGTTCAAAGCAAGAGGCACTCAAACAGGGCTGGCTGCACAAAAAGGGAGGTGGGTCATCCACGCTCTCCCGAAGAAACTGGAAGAGACGCTGGTTTGTCCTTCGGCAGTCCAGGCTGATGTACTTCGAAAACGACGGCGAGGAGAGGCTAAAAGGCACTCTGGAAATCCGAACAGCCAAGTAGGTTTCTGTGGACATTTAAGTCGGGTCAGGACTTTGCAAAAACACCTATCAGGGCTCAGTTTGGGAAGGTGCTCAGTGTGTACACCTGTTGGGAAAGGGTTTTCAGGAGTCCTCATCCTTGTCTTAGCTCTTCTCATCCTTGTCTATGAGGTCAACAATAAAAGGCAGCATTAGTGACTCCAGCAGATGATCCCTGTCAAGATCCCAGACTAGGGAAGGTGGCAGGGAGGGACCAATGTCAGAGCCTGGAGTGTGAACAATGTCCAAGGGGCCCGTACTAGCAAAACGTCAAGTCCAGAAGGGTAGGCTGGGGGCAGGTCAGAGAGTGGAGCATGGTTCAGCAACCGGAAGACCAGTCCGCTAGAGTCAGTGGGAGCAAAGGGAAGAGGTGGGATGAGACAGTCCTAGAGGCTAGCAGGCGGATTCTGTGCTTGGCTGTCCAGTATTAAAGCGCTGATCTTGGTCTAGAAAGTAGATACAATTTCTCTAAGTCAGTCAGGAAGCAGGGTTCTGATGACCATTTGGAATATAGCCTGTTCCAAAGCTCTAGAGGTTTGAGTTTCTGTGATGGCTGTATGGCAGTGGCCCACACGTGGGCACTCAGACAACCTGGGTTCTAGATCTGTGGGTGCCAGATCCTGGCAAGTTGTAAGGACCCAGGCTCGACACAGCACCCTTTGGGTCCTGGGCGTGGCAGCTGTTCTGCAGCACCATCACGTCCCACTGGCCAGGGCCCAGTATTGACTTGGTGCCACTCAAGCCACACACTCCTCCTCATCCTCACTCCACACCCACAGCTTCCTGGTTGGCTTCAGACCTGTATATAAGACCAGTCAGTAGCCACAGGAAGTTGGGTAGATAATCCGTTGCTTCCTGTGCCTTGCCCTCTGTGTTTGTCCTCATTTCTTCACGAACTCTGGACTGGCTCTGCATTCCCCGATCCTGGTATGTCATTTGGGCCAGTGGGAGGCTGGCCCTTCTGAGCTCCCTTCCTGGAACCTGGTCCTTCAGCCCCCACTGGTGAGCTCGACTGTTGCGGTATTAGGGCTCAGTGTCTGCTAGAATGGGGGCTTGCCATCCGCTCGATGTGCCCCCTACGTGATAGCTTGGGGAGCTCCCTATACATAGCCCAGGGGAGCCCATCCTGCCAGCTCCGTTCCAGTCCGTCTGCATGTCTCATCTGTCTGTCCATCTAGTCAGTCTGTCTGTCAGCCTGCCTCATCTGTCCAGTCTGTCTGTCAGCCTGCCTCATCCGTTCACCTTCTCTTTTCTTCTCCCTGCCTGCCCTACCTCGTGGTCCATGTGTTGCTCTCCATCTGAGACCCTCCAGACCCAATCCTGCACTGTATCGTCTGCACCAAGATACTGGACCTGATCCTCCATGACTTACCCGTGGCATCAATCCTACGCTAACTCTCTGTGGCCCCAGCCAGCACTCCTGACACAAGTCTATAATCTGAATATTGAGAGAAGTCACAAGCCAAAAAGGTCAATTACTTGGCCAGTCAGTGATCAGGAGGCAATTGCTGATGCAAGAGCAGGAAACAAGGAACAAGTATTAAGGTCCGGGCCACCCGTTCTCACCAGAACTAGTCTCAGGAAATAAGTCCAACATACTGGAATAGTCAGAGTGCCTGCTTACAACTCATTGGCCCTGGGTTTAAACTCTGCTCAGTCACTATGTCTGCGATCCACAAACTGCATACACTGAAGAAATTACATTGAAGTATTTTTCCATTATATAAACAAATTGGATCTCTCCTACTAATAGGAAACACCAATTCAAAAAAGCCACAGTGTCGGGTTTCCAAACACAACTGCATAAAATACCACACTATTTTTCATTAGACAGCATGTCAAAAAGTCTAAACAGAAATAAACACGTTATTCTGCTGATGTGGTCACATGCTCAGATAAGCCATGTGCCAGGACATTTCTTGCTAAGTTAGTGACTAATCAGATGCTGAGCTGGGAAGCACACCCTCCAGTGTCATCATAACCCGGACATTTGCACATGAGACCCAGGGAAAAGCTGCCATCATAGGCCCTCATGCCTTCTGTAAATAATTTCCATAGTGCGTTTTGTAATCCATTGCTTATGTTTAGTGAACCAGGATACAACTAAAGATCAGCAAACTACTTTGCTATGTGCCTGTTTTCATTGCTAGTCAACAAAAACTTATTTTGATAACTGCTTCTTTAATTCAATGAGCATTTTTACACAGGAGACATTTCTCCTGGAGCTTTTGAAAAGGGACTCAATATTTGGACTCTCACCATGAGTTTCTGTGCGGAAATTTTATTTTTCAGGGGCCGGGTTGTCAGCACTTTCTGACGACTGGGAATGTCTCAAGTTTTGGGGTATCAAAGTCTCTATTCATGTTTGACCATAACTTTGCAAATGCACAAAAACGTTTAGTTATATTGGGAATTAAGTCACCATCCCTCTGCATTGTCTGTCTCCAGGGAAAAGGCTTTTTCTGTCCTTTCCATTCTGTGTTATATCGTGGCAACATTTGTCTTTAATTCCTAGTGTGCTTATTTTTCTAGCTTATTTTTGTAATTTGCAAAGAGGAGAAAGCCCACTTTGAAATGTGAAGTATCCCAATAGCTGCTTAATTCAGGAATAACTTAGGCATTGGCAAACATTTGGTGAACTGATAAACTTTAAGGAGCCACACTGTGATAATCTTACAAGTGAAGCTGGATAAAACATGGGAATAGAATTCTGTAACATTAGGCTTTCTAAATCACTCCTTGGAAAAGTTAGACAAGAGTATATCTCCATTCCTAATTCAGGCTCTCATTTTCAGAGAGATTGTTGATAATACCAGTAAAGAGAATGGGATTGATATAATAACAGCAGACAGGACCTACCACTTGATTGCTGAATCTCCGGAGGATGCAAGGTAGGAGCTTCTCATTTCCTTGCCATTCTTTTTCAGATGGCAGTATTGTACCAATTCATTCATCTTTTATATGCACGGTCTCTCTAGTGAGGAGGACCGAGTGATTAATCCATGCAAATACATCTCTGGAGTCTGTGGGTTCAAGGCCCTTTTCAGACACTCTAACACTGATAAAATGGGTGTTACATTTTATTATACATTTTGCAGGGCACCCATAGCGCGCGCCTGCAGCCCTGTGACATGTATAATAAAATGTAAAACCCATTTTATCAGTGTTAGAGTGTCTGTGTGAAAAGGGCCCAAGTGTTGCTTGATCTCACACCAGATGGCCACCTCCAGCCCGCTCAGCTATAAATGGGTTCCTGATCCACTAGGCTGGAGAAGTCAGTACAATGGGTGTTTTCAGACGTTACAAGATCACGCTCAACCACAGTGAACCACGCTCAATCCCGCGGCGGGGCCAAAGAGCCCTGAACGTCTGTTCGGTGCCTGCCAGATGTTCATCACGCTCAATACCCACATGGGGTCAATTTCAACCACGCTTCCCGGGCTACCCGGGGGAATATCCCGGGAAGCGTGGTAAAAGAGATCCCCACCGGGAAACAACAAAAAGTAACGTCTGGACGCCAATCCCCAGGCAGAATCAAAGGAAACAAGCCCCAGCCGTGGACAATGCACGCAGCGTCGCTGCCAGGCAACCAGCAACAACACAGCCACCGGAGGGAGATTTAAAGGGAAATCCGCAGCAGGCAAGCGTGGCGGGATGGAGCGAGGAGGGAGGCGGAAGAGAGCGGCGGGCAACAGAGCGACGGTGGAGGAGGCGGCAGGGGCAGCGATGGAGGTGGAGGGAGCACAGACGGAGGAGGGGGACACGGGGGCCGGGCTGACCATGCAGGCGGGCCAGGGACAACACCCGCAGCAGCAGGCGGGACGCGACGACCCAGGGACAGCAGCCGGAACGGGGCCGGAGGAGGCACCCAGGAAACGGGTACGGGCAATGAAGGGGAGGGGAGC
>QEPC01010227.1:2234211-2253211 GCA_003113815.1 Sphenodon punctatus
GTTGGACCTGCAGCACAGCTCCGCCTGTCCTGGCTGCCCTCCATCTGCCCCTCTGTGACTGTGGGGCCACCCTTCTCCTCCTGGACCTTCTCCGCCGGGCTTGCTGTGCATTGCGGGCCCCCATTGTGCCTTGGTCCCGGGGTCCAGGCCCCCCCTTTCCGAGACTGGCTATGTTGCTGTGGGGGCGCTTATGTGGACTGTGGTGCTGTGGGGGTGGGGGTCGCTACAGCCTGTGACCTGACCTGCCCCTTTGCGGTGCCCCCCTCTCTTCCCTCTCCCCCACCCCCCTGCTCCCGTTGTTCCTTGTGTTTTTGTCCGGGCACCCCTTCCCCCCTTCCCGACCTTTCCCTTGTGTGTGTGTGTGTGTGTGCCCGGGCGTGTGGTCGTGCTGTGTGTTCCACTGTGAGTCCGCTGTGTGTGTGCGTGCTATGTGTGGTACCTGTCAGCCTCTTCTCCCTCTTCCCCCCTCCCTTCCCGTTTCCCTTGGGTGGGCATTCCCTTTCGTGCCTTTCGGCTTCATTTGCCCTCAGGCGGCCATGTGTGTGTCCTGCCCCTGCCCTGTGTCTTCTGGGAGTTTTGACCACGGCTGGGGATCGGCGTCACGTCTGTTGCGCTGCCCTGGTCCGTGATGTGTCGGCCCGATTCCCAGTCGTGGTCCCGGTCCCGTCACGTCTGTTTGGGGCTTTTATTCGCCCCGGGCCGTGGTTGTTTTGTTCACCCCCACTGGGGATCCACTGTGGTGAACCGCCCACCCGTAACGTCTGAAATCACCCAATGCTGGCCACATTATTCCTCATGTACTGACATCAGCCACAAACAGCAGTGTGCCATATCTACCCCAATTGGCCACATGACTTGGGATGAGGTTTAACTCTTAACAACACCAGTACTTAGCACACTACACTGAACCACAGTCTCTAGGACTAGCCTATTACCAGGCATCTATATTTATAGGAACCTGGCTTTTCCTAAACCTCATGGCCACAAGCCACCTACTGTGGAGTCGTTTATGAATCACAGCGTATGCATTTATGGATGTAAGCGTTCAATGAATACATGCAGTTTATTCCCAAGAAGTGTATAACATTAAGTACACAATTTTGCTCCCAACATTTTCAATGCATGAAATATGATACATTTGTGAAATGCTGTTTTCTAATATAATGCTTAATTCTAATAGGAGCGAGGGAGGTTGATTTCACAGAAGGGATGAGGGTCTGGCATTTGGGAAAATTCTGGGTATCCTTTCAGAATCCTAGCATTAACTACACTGATTGCCAAGGGGCCGCTTCTATTTTTTCATGAGTGATCAGCACATGGAGCTCCTTCCAGATGCAATGGGAGTTATCCTATCAAACCCGTTGCATTTCCATTGGGTTCCAAGGTGGAAAGTCTCCTTGTACGCAAGCCGTGTGTCATGCAGGTGTTTTGCCTTTTTCTCTCCACAGCCAGTGGTTCAGCGTGCTGAGTCAGGTCCACGCTTCCACCGAACAGGAGATCCGAGAGATGCATGACGAGCAGGCAAACCCGCAGAATGCTGTGGTAAGGAAGGATTTGTAGACACACCATCAGCTTTAGAGGTGTAACAAAGGCCTTGCGTATGATAGAGGTTGGACTTCTCTGGCAATTAACCCCAGATTTCCTTTGAGAGGTTACAAATATTGTCATTGCAGTGACAGCTGCAGGGTTTCCAGTATGGGATTTCAGCTCCATTGTGGTAGAGCCATACTTGGGCCAGAAATGTGTGCCTCAGCTGGGCTCAAACCAGTCTGCACTGAGCTTTTCTGAGACTGGGCCCCAGGCAGCGCACACCTGAAGTGACTGGGTGACCTCACCTTAGTCCATAGTGCTGTTTTGACATGACGATGCTCTGTTGGGGGCAGAGCCACAGCAGAAAGGGGACAAGTCTAAAGTGTTCCTCTGCCCCTTTTTGACATGGCCTTGCTCCCTATTGAGCACTTGTCGTCACAGCACTTTGTAAGGAGTGGGGTTTTCCTGCAGCTAGGGAGCCCAGCATGAACCCAAAGCGTTGGACAGAGAGTGTGCCCAACCTGGGCCCATTAAACCAGTCATGTCCCATTGAGTTCAGGCCAAGTTGCAATCCTCTACACTGTGTTAGACATTCTATGTACATGCAACTGTAAAAGGCAAGACTGCCCAAAGACTTGCACTAATAGCTTATGGGTAAAAACAGACATAACGCTAACTCCACTTTAACACCACTCTTAACACCACTTTAACATTTCTTATGCATGCTGCAGGGCTGCATAGGGCACCAATACAGCCCTACAACGTGCACAAGAAAGGTTAAAGTGGTGTTAAAGTGAAGTTAACATTTTGTCTGTTTTCACCCTGGGTTACACAATTTTTTAGATCTAATTTCCACCTCACTGTTTATGGAGTTACTTTTACTCATTTCAGTCTTGTGCAGGAAAAATAAACCAACCCATTTTACCCACATGCTTCAGTTCCTGGATTCAAAATATGCCAAGGATAATGTGTTATTAAATTTGAAAAGAAGAATCCAGTCACTTCTTTTTTTCTGGTTTTTTTAAGAGACCATTTCTGGCCAGGGCTAAAAGCAGTTTTGACATCCCTTTAATGAAGGGTCATTTTGATCTGACATTATCTTTTAATTTTAGTATGTGATATACAAGGAAACAGAAAGAACACTCACTTTCAGCTTGAGGTCAGTTTCCCAGGGTCACCGTGCTATCACAGCAGTGTGGAGACTCTCAGAAACATTTAACTAGGTCAGAATTACAATTGGAAAATGAACCAATTTTCTATGAAGAAAACTAGGAAAGGTTAATTTCTGGAAATATTTAACTCCTCTTCCCCCTGATATTCACAGTGGGGATTAACTGGGACCCAAATCAGAATAAGCGCTAGGCTTGGATCCAATTTTTGCAAAACCAAAAGAGGGCTAAAGAGGTTGTGCCCAAGCAAACACTCATTGATTGGCTTATGACTAGAAGTGATATACACTAGAAACCCCTTGAACCAGACCTCTCTAATCTGGATCGTTCCTTCTTCAGGATGTGCTTGATGTCTGATCTACTGTGCTACAGTTACAGTAGAAGATCCCACTCCTCCTTAACCTGAACAAAAAGATGCTGCTCAATAAATATTGTTATTGAATATTGTATCCTGGCTTCTTATTTACAAATTAAAATGTCTGCCTCTTTGTCTTTTTGGTATTTGTTGCACAGGGAACCCTGGATGTGGGTCTGATTGATTCTGTGTGCGCTTCTGACAGCCCAGATAGGTATGTTCACATGTTACCTTGGGGGATTTCCCATATGGAGGCTTGTTGTTCTGATCTCCGATTCCTAACATCGTGCAGTATACTTCGCCATTGGAATTCCTTTAAGAATTGTGACGGATCTCATTCCCACAGATAATCTAGACTCCTGGAGTAACTCTTCATTAACAGTGCATACGTGGTGGATGTGAATCTGGGGGATTTATGTAGCAGTTCCAGAATTCCCAGTAGTTCTGGACCTGTGGTAATGCAAGGGCATCTGGGCCCAACTGATGTGTTAACAAGTGCCTTAGTTGCAAATACTGCCACTCTGCTGAGGGTTGCAGACCATAGCTTTGCTTTAGCATTATAAAAGGGGGAAGGCCCTCATCTTTAACTAACTGGGAAATCCAAGCTCTTAAGAGAAGATACCAGGGCGTGTTCTGACAAACAGCGAGAAACTGAGGTAACTACTATGACTGAATTAAACTGATGTAACTACCTGACTTTGGTAGTGTTCTCACTGCACCTCCAAAGCAATGTAGCACTGCCCCAGTCTGCCATTACTGGTCATGCCTCAACAGAGTACAGATAAGATGTGTCCCGGGATGCCTCATTCATATAGAGTTAACTTCAGTGTAAAAAGAGAAGGGGAGTGTGTACTCCTATTTTTTTTCCAGAGTACATACTTTGCCTTCTGCTCCAGAATTATGTTAGTTTAGTGAGAACAATTCTGAACTAAAAGCAATTTAAGGGACAATTATAAAAAATGTCCATTTGTTCAAGAAGTGCCCTTTCTGGGGAGGGCTGGGGGGTTGAAAGGATTTAAAGCATATGCTTTGGAGTCCGTGCAGTCCGACAGAAGATTGTAATCCATGGAAAACATCTTAGACAGTCTACTTTTGTGATCTCAGACAAGTCTTTCAGTTTGCTGGTGCTTGAATGAAGGACTGAGTGAAAGCCAGAACCTCATTAAAAACCAGATTCTGCTGCCTAAATTAGAACTGAGCTGCTGTATATTAAAAAAAATATATAAAGGGATCTGTGTTCACACACTACTTCATTATAAAGCACTGTAGATTAGAGTTGTTTGGAGCTAATGCAGCTACTGAAGCAAACATTTTAAATAGAGAGAAGCCTATTTGGACCTAGAAACAGATTTCATCAAAGTGCAGGGGACTTCTCACAAAGGGGTGAAGGGAACCATTTCAGTCTGTTTATATTGATGGGCTATGAGTTGCTAGGTAGTTTGGATTGTAAAGCCCAGAGTTATGTAACCTCAGAGACTGGCAGGAGACCCATCTCTAAAACTACCAGATATCAAGCATTTTAAAATGTGAATTGTTAAAATAAATGGTACCAAAGGGAGCAGCCTTTTACTGAGCATGGAAGGCAATGAAAAGGGATGTGTTTGTCCCGATGGCAAGGATGGTGACAAGTGCACAGTGACTGAGCTCTGGTGCAAAGAGAGGCCATGTTTATTGAAAAGGTTTTTCCCTTCGTTTTTGTTTGTAGACCCAATTCGTTTGTGATCATCACAGCCAATCGTGTCCTCCACTGCAATGCGGATACTCCTGAGGAGATGCACCACTGGATAACTCTGCTGCAGAGATCCAAAGGGGACACCAGAGTGGAGGGGCAAGAATTCATAGTGAGGGGTAAGTGTTAGCCAACAAGGACAACTTCCAAAGCCAAGCAGAGCTATTTTAACTTATGCAGTTTCTCAGGTTGAGATCTCTGCACAGAGTTAGGGCTGGCTCATTATTATTATTATTATAAGTAGTATTTATATAGCTCAAACAATGTGCCTGGTGCTGAACAGTTGTGGTTTGAGACAGTTCACCATCCTATGGGCCTTACAATCTAAGATGGACAAAATGTGGGGGGAGGAGTGGAGGGGAACATAGAAGAGAGAGGGATACATCCGAGAAGTTGCAGGTGCACGTGCTTAGTTTAGTTACTGGGGGTGAGGTTACTGGGGGAGAGGGGGATACTGAAGGGTAAAATATTATAAGAAGAAGCATAAATGAGTAATTTATGGGGGTGAGGAGCTAGAGAAAACCTGATAGAAGATGGCTTTCAGTCCTAACAAGATCCTTCAATGTAAGTAGCTACCGTGGGCTGCCACAGGGATCCTGAATGAGAGATCGTTGGATTTCTTGATAATCTTTCCAGTTTGACAACCCCGGTATAGATTTTACATCTGTAAAATGGCATTTTAACCTCATCTTTGTTTGGGGATTAATATAACTTTTAATGAAAGTTTAGAGTGCGGTTGCTGTGTTTGTGTCAATAATGAGAGAGACAAGAGACACAGGCCATGATCCACAGGCTACTTACTCCAGAATAGTCCCATTGTGTTTCAGTGGGATTGCTCCAGAATAAGGGGTTTGGGGATCGCAGCCGTAGGGCGCAATTCTGCCTCCATTGAAATCAATAGGAGTCTAGTCATTTACTTCAATGGAGGCAAGATTGCAGCCAAATTAGTTCAGAAGATCTCTTTTATTGGACCAACTTCTCTTGGTGAGAGCGTGCAAGCTTTATGGCTACACAGAGCCCTAAAGAGGAGAGGTCAAATGAAGAGTAGGTTTTTATTTACAAATACTGTTCACATTTTCAGATATACACATTGAAAAAAATATCTGCACCCAAAACAACAATCATTGATTCAAGTATTCATATGCTTAATTTCAGATACTCTGTCATTTCAGCTCAGATAGTTAGCTATTGGACCAAATATCCAAAGTAAAATGACTGCGATAACTGGGGGGAAAACAAACCTACCTTCCCTCCCCCTCACCCCCAAAAATGAAAGGACTATTCAAAATGGGGGAAACAGGGTAGAAATTAATAGTACTTTGTGTCCGTTTCGTCTGACCTGATTCGAAGCAGGCAAAATAATCAGATAACAATATTTGCCACAGATATTTATTTCAGCTCTACTCAGTAGTTTGCTTGCTCCTGCAAACAGAAGTGGGTCCAAAGATAAGTATCCTCTGAACCATTTTTGTCTCCTATCTCTCTCAGTTAAAGCAGGTTTCTTACATTTATTTATTTATTTTAAATTTATATACATAAAGGGTATTTTCAGACGTTACGAGATCACGCTCAACCACAGTGAACCACGGTCAATCCCGCGGCAGGGCCAAAGCACCCTGAACATCTGTTCGGCAGCCGCCAGATGTTCACCACAGTCAATACCCACATGGGGTCAAATTCAACCACGCTTCCGGACCTCCGGGCTGGGCCATCTCCGAAAGCGTGGTCAAAGAGATTCCCAGCGGGAAACAATAAAAAGTAATGTCTGGACGGCAATCACCGGCCGGAATCAATCAAAATGATTTCCAGCCAGGGACAAAGCACGCAGCGTCGCAGCCAGGCAACCAGCAACAACACAGGCCGCGGAGGGAAATTTAAAGGGCACACGACAGCAGCCGGGACGAACCGCCCTGGCGCCTTCCGGATGCTTTGACCACGGCCCAGCCCGGGATCGGCGTAAAATCTGTTGAGCTACCCCAGGCCGTGGTCTGCCAGTCCAATTCCCTGCTGTGGTCCCGCTCCTGTCACATCTGTTCCGGGCTTTTATTGACCGCAGGGGTGGTTGAACAGTTCACCACCGCTGGGAATCCACTGTGGTGACTCTGGACCGCGTAACGTCTGAAATCACCCAAAGAAAGAACCTAGCACGTGTAATTTCATATTAATGAGTCTATAACTTTTGCAATCCCATTGACTGTGATCCACAAACCACTTACTCTGTAATCAGAATACTCTGTAATCCCACCCATTAATATATTTTTTTTTAAAGCTGCAGCTGTGAAAAGTGAATAATTTGTCATATTTCAGAAAAACATTATTTCAGGTTCTGTCTGTTTTGACAGGATGGCTCCACAAGGAGGTTAAAAACAGCCCCAAGATGTCTTCATTAAAGCTGAAGAAACGCTGGTTTGTCTTGACACACAATTCTTTGGATTACTACAAGAGCTCGGAGAAGAATGCTCTGAAACTGGGCACCCTGGTCCTCAACAGCCTCTGTTCTGTGGTGCCTCCAGATGAGAAAATCTTCAAAGAGACAGGTGATTGTTCAGTGGCACTGGCATTTTGTGTTATACGTGAAGATGTGGCTCCTTGTATTACATTAGGGAGCACTGGCACAATGTGTTACATTGTGGGTTGGACTAGATGGACCTGGAGGTGTCTGTCCAGCCCTGCGGTTCTATGGAGATGCCCACCAATCTACCTGATCATGCATTTTAGAGGAACGGGCAAAGCCCTGCTGTAGTCCAGATAACTAGTATCTCTAGGTAACTTAAACACAGCTGCACTTTCTGGAACAAATCTAGTGTAATTTACAATCTTGTGTAACTCAGATTCTCTTAGACCAACTTCTAAGCTGACTGTACCTCTGCAGTCAGCAGAGGTACAGATAGCCCCACGCTGCATTTTATTTTCATGCTTATATCCGCAATCCTGACTGGGATACTTACGCTGAGCTCTGCATGTGGGCGCGGGGCTAAACGTGTCCTCAGCCGCGTCCAGCTGCTTTTTTTCCTCCAAATGTCAGGGCTCGAAATCCAGCTCTGGCATTTGTAGGGAAAAAGCCACTGGACGTGGCTGATGACGCTTTTAGCCCCGCGCCCACATGCAGAGCTCAATGTAAGTGTCCCGTCCGGCAGATCCCCGCTGGGAGAATTGCCAGCCTGTATAACGTGGGCAAGTGGCCTTAGATTCGTTATCCCAGGGTTTACCCATTAGGTTTCAGATGCCCATTGCGGCTATTAGCATGAAAATAAAATGCAGCATGGGGCTATCTGTACCTCTGCTGGCTGCACCTCTCTTAAAAGGGTGAATGTGGTTGCAACTGACAGAATTTTAGACTAATTCATTTTTATCTTTTATGGATGGGGAACCTCCATGTGAAAATGTGACCTTCGTTTGTTTTTTATTTGGCCCCATTCCAGTTCCTGGGTCTGGCCTATGGATCCAGCACCTACTCTCAAGCACTGTGAAAGAGTGAGCTCAGGGGAAGAGATGAGATCATGCACTCAGAGATAGGGGGTGGACCCATGGTATAGATCCATGGCTTGGACTCCCCCACCCACCTTTTTCATTCCCCCATAGAATAATAGAGATTGACAGGATTCTGAGGGCCATGCAGTCCAACCCCTTACTTTGATGCAGTTCGTCTAGAGTTGTAACATCCCCAACAGTTTGCTGTCTAGCCTTTTTTTGGAAGCCTCCAGCAACATCCTGAGCACACCCCTTAGACATCCCACTCCCGACTCCTGTCTGGCCAGTAGGATTTATACCAATTTTCAAAGTGACCCATGGGAGGGGAATGCTCCCTAACCTTTGGTCTGCTGCGAGTTTGTCATTGTGAGCCTGAGACCGCTTTCAGACCTTCCCCCCGCCTCCACGTGCGTATTTTGGCTGCGGGAGGGAATGCGCAGCCAGGATATGCATGGCAGGGATTGACCGGTCTGAAAGCCCCCCTGGCAGATACGCACAGGGATGCAGAGCTGGATTTCCTGCTCTGCATCCCTGCGTGTCTGCCGGCAAAGCCGGGTGGGGGAGCTTTCAGACCAGCCGATCCCCACTCATATCCTGGCTGAGCATTCCCTCCCGCAGCCAAAATATGCACACGGAGGTCGGGGGAAGGTCTGAAAGTAGCCTGAGTGGAGCACACTTCAACAGTGCCTGATGTAGAGATTACTGCGGCACAGTAGGATAAGGGGCCCACCCTCTGTTGTTTGATTAGATTTCCTCTTGCCTCAGGTTACTGGAATGTGAATGTGTATGGGCGCAAACACTGCTACCGCCTCTACACCAAGCTGCTCAACGAAGCCACCCGCTGGGCAAGTGCCATCCAGAGTGTGATCGACACGAAAGCCCCGATTGATACACCCACCCAGCAGCTGATTCAAGACATTAAGGTAGGAAGGAACTTTGGAGGATGGGGGAACAACACCGAAATTTGAACGGGAGCCCCCTTATTCTCCATGCTTCAGCATGAAGGAGAACATATGGGGTCAGAGCAATAGTTTGCCTAGCCCAGGATTCCTGTCCAACAGTGACTAGTACCTGTTGCTTCACCAGATGTGTACAAGGACAGAGTGTGTATGAAGTGACTCACCACCTGTTGTTCACTCCCAGTTTTGGCAGTCAGAGGTTTAGGGACCCCCTGAGCTAGAGACCTTCCTGGGACAAAAATTTGAGCCAAAGCCAACCGTGAGCCTGATGCAGCCAGGCTTATCTGACAAATTGGTGGTCCTGTCCCCACCATGAAGCATCGTGACCCAGGCCACGTCAGAAAGGGGTGGGCTAAGGTGCTCTCCTGCCCCTCTCCAACACTGTCACACACACACACACACACACGCATACACACTCCACAGTGCCATAATGTCATGTCATATGGGGTAGGGCTTCCTGTAGTTGGAGAGGAGCCCAGTGGGTTCAGGAAGACAGAGATCCCAACCTAGGGCCAGCCGGACTAGCTGAGTGCCACTGGGCTCAGGTCATGCTGCAAGCCTGTACCCTAAACATAAAGTTGCATCCTCATGCCATCTTGGCTAATTGAAATTGATGGATCCTCAAATTGCCCAGGAGCTGAGTTCATGAGCTTGGTGGGGAGTACAGATAACATTCTCCAGGTTGTAGGTGATCTGACTGCAGTTTGCACCACTCCACTCCCACGTCAAAACAAGAGAAT
Organism: Sphenodon punctatus; assembly: GCA_003113815.1. Taxonomy (NCBI): domain Eukaryota; kingdom Metazoa; phylum Chordata; class Lepidosauria; order Sphenodontia; family Sphenodontidae; genus Sphenodon; species Sphenodon punctatus. Next base: position 2,244,165 of record QEPC01010227.1, read on the forward strand.
GAGTACCAGGAGATAGGCTGCCCACCTTTTCCTGAAAATCACTGACCCCTTCGTGATGGAATAATTTGGTGGATCCCCTTTGTTTTGGCTGAATTAGGAAGCTGAATTCTAGCTACAGATAGTTCAGCCAGCACGCTTTCCCCTGCCCAGGTTGCTGGAGTGGCCACCGTCTGTTCCAAGGCACCTCTCGCTGGGTTATGACCATTAGTAATTCTTCTTTTGTTGTTTATTAAATAGGAGAACTGCTTGAACTCTGAGGTTGTTGAGCAGATTTATAAGCGAAACCCTATTCTCCGCTACACACATCATCCCCTGCACTCCCCACTCCTGCCGCTGCCCTATGGAGACATCAGCCTGAATTGTAAGTTCCTCAGACGTGAGAGCTCATCCTCCTAACTCATGCCTTAGGGATCCCCACTTTATGGAGTCCATAAGAACCCTGTCTCTGGAGAATGCAACAAAGATTGGCTGAATTTGCCAATCCCCTTTAGCACTCTCACTACATCCCCTGGCCTGTTCTCCTGGCAGTATACTTACTCCCTGTCTTCCTCAATGCAGGAAGCGTTGCAGCTGTCTCGGCCATTGCGTTCTTCAGCTCACATGCTCTATGGTTGTGTGTCTAAAACTGTGGGTCAGGAGAGCGAGGAGGCATCCCCTACTGCGGGCTGAATGCTCAGGACAATCCCTTCATGTCCCCTGCAACTCCTACCATTAGTGATGCCACAGGGAGATAACATTAAGAAGGGCACCACCACCTGCACCACTTTGCTCTTGAATTTCCTGGGAGTTGGATGAGTGAGCAGGGCCTCTGCCATTTCTGGGGGATCACGAGGCAATGCTTGGGTGTTGTGATGAGGGTGGAGCTGTTCCTCCAACACTTTGGCCAATTGTTATGCCACTGTACACGATTCATCAGTTGTGTGGGAAGGCCCTGAACCCAACGGTTGTGTGATATTCTACAAATTCCTGACCTCAAAAGCCAGTTGAATTAATCTTGATCTGGATACAGTGAAGCCTTTGATTCTGAGCTAGAGAAATACGCACTCTAGCTGAGTAATGCCATTGTTCTGGTCGGCCACCTTTTTAGGCTCTGAGCTTTGGCACCAACCCACGGCCTGATAGCTGTGCATGAGCTTTCCCTGAGCAGGTCAGCTTAACAGTCCTCATTAGCCTGTTTTATCACCTGGCAAACAAGAGACAGCTCCTTCAAGAGTAGATCTGTCATGCAAAGAGAAGAACAAACTCCCATCATATAAATATGTAATAATAAGGTGGCAACTGCAGGCTAAATGGGAACTGAAGCAAAAGAAATTTAAAAAGCATGTTCCCATTGTGTTTGCTATTGCCCAAGATACACCTTAGGTTTCCCTGGATGTGCAACAGGAATGGCTCCAAACAAGACAAGGATTCTCCCTATCTTCTTTCTGTGCTGCAGCTAAAGTGCCTTCCCCTTAACTCCCTGACATTGGCCAGAGAATGCTGTCTTAGCGTTGAGTCAGCCACACTTTGTTTTACAGCAGCAGGCACTTTCTGCACTCCTGTTACACTCCAGAAAGAACCCAGTTGCTATTAGTATGCATTTCTCTAATACTTTTAGTGACCAAAGTTTTTTACAGTCCTTATCCACTTCACCCTTGCAACAACCCCATAAGGTAAGTCACTATTGTTCCCATTTTACAGCTGGGAAACTGAGGCCGAAAGATGGTGAATTGCCCAACGCCACCTAGTGAGTTCATGTCTAAGATGGTAATTTGAACCCTGGTCTCACAGGTTCAAATCTAACACTTTATTCACTAGGCTGCAATGACTCTGCCAAGTAGAATTCTATCCAGAGTGTAACTCAGCTTGATGCAGCTCTGCATTACTCCTAACACTGAGCTATGTTTCTGTCAAGGTGCATTTGAGCTCCCAGTTATTTTCTACATTAACCGTGCAGTATAGAAAAAACAAACCTTCATTCACCCATAGAATAGGCTGAATTCCTTTGGCTGGAGGAGCCATCATTTCACTAGCAAACAAAATACAGAGACTACTTCTCATTTCGTTTCCTTGAGCCCAAATGGTGTACGGTGCGTCAACTCTGTAGAACAAGACATAGAGCCTAGCTTCCATTACATAAAGTGCAATGCAATAAAATAATCTTGCAAAGCAAGCTTACATGATAGACTAGTTTAAAAGCTGATGATGTAAAGGAAAAAATTACGCTGCATATAAAGGGAAAATTGACAAATTGCACTCATTTCTTAACTAATTTGCAGCCTTAGATTAGTTTTGTAGTTTCCCTTGTGCTGTTTCTATTGAAGATGAAACAGTCAGCTCTGTAAGACTCTCTTTGCTTCCCGTTTTTCTAGTGCTAAAGGACAAAGGCTACACAACTCTCCAGGATGAAGCCATCAAGATATTTAATTCTCTACAGCAGCTAGAGTCTGTGTCGGATCCTGTTCCTATTATCCAGGGCGTCCTTCAAACGGGGCATGATTTACGACCCCTACGAGATGAGCTCTACTGTCAGCTTATCAAGCAGACTAATAAAGTCCCTAACCCCGAGAGTGCTGGGAATCTGTATAGCTGGCAGATCCTCACCTGTATGAGCTGCACATTCTTGCCCAGTCGTGGCATCCTCAAGTATCTCAAGTTTCATCTAAAACGGTAAGTGGTTTTTTTCTAGAAACACTTCAGAGGTACGGTCCTCTGCCCATTGACGTCAATGGCAAAACTCCCATTGGCTTTAATGATGGAGAACTTGCGCTCTTGCATTCTGAGAATATAAGATATTGGGGTCAGTCTCATGCCCCGCGTGCACCACGCACAACCCTTGTCCACGCACATGCCTGCAAATTGCGCGCATATCCATAGAAAGCATGTTGTTCTGTACGCAACCCACGTGGGACCCAGGCAGATCCTGTGCGGATCCCACTTGGGATTACAGCCATTGTTTCTTAGCGTGATGTCTAAACTGCATCCAGTTTGGGGCATTTCACTTTAAGAAGGATACTGGCAAGCTGGAGAAGAACTCAGAGGAGAGCAACAAGGAGGATAGACCTATGAGGAGAGGTTGAAGAACTGGGAATATTTAGCTGAAAAAAAGGAGACGGGCGGGGGAAAGGGAGGGGAGCAGACATGATCACAGTTTTCAAATATGTAAAAGGCTAATATAAGCAAAATGGTGCCCGGTTGTTCTCTCTGGCCATGGAAAAGAGGACTAGAGGTAATGGGTTTAAATTAAAGGAGAAAATATTTAGGCTAAACGTTAGGGAGAAATTTCTTACTACCAGAACAGGTAGCAAGTGGAATAATTTGCCAAGGGAGATTGAGGAGGCCCCATCATTAGAGGTCTTTAAAAAAATAAGTTAGACAGACATCTTGGAGGGCGTGGGGCTGGACTACATAACCCTTGGGATTCCTTTCAGCTCTAGCATTCTAACCTAAGTTGGCTCACGTCATCTGCAGATGGGGTCATGGTCCTGGTTGATATTGGATTTCCTTTGCACGTCTTTGCTACTGTCTGATGTGATAGGATTATTCTTAAACCTGAAAATGGGATCTTCTAGAGGGAAAAAAATTAGGAATCCCTTAAACTTAGAACTCTTTCTTTGCTCAGTTTCTGTCCCCTTATAGTTTTTCCTCTAATGTTTTATTATTATTATTTATTATTATAAACCTCCCCTTCCTCTCCCTCTAACCTGACCATCTGCATCGATGGGGTCACCATCCATCCTATTCTCCAAACCTGTAGCTTGGGCTTCATCTTTGACACACACCTCTCTTTTAAACCTTACATTGACTCTGGCCAAATCCTGCCGTTTCGCTCTCCACAACATTGCCCGCATCCGCCCTTTTCTCTCTATCTCCTCAGCCAAAATCCTTGTTCATGCCATGGTTATCTCTCGCCTCAACTACTGCAACCTCCTCCTTGCTGGCCTCCCTCGCTCATACCTGTCCCCCCTTGTCGCAATCCAAAACTCCTCCGCCAAGGTCATTCACTCTACTCTGCCCATCACTTTGACCATGTGCAGCCTCTCCTCCTCTCCCTTCACTGGCTTCCCCTTCCTGAACGTATCCTGTTTAAACTCCTGGTTTTCACGTTCAAATCGCTCCACAACCAAGCTCCACCTTAACTCTAGGACCTAATTTCCCTACGCACTCCTGCACGCACTCTCCGCTCTTCCTCTGTCCCCTACCTCACTCTCCCTCGTTTCTCTTGCTCACCTAACCGCCTTCGACCCTTCTCCCTCGCTGCCTGGAGCAGGGCTGCCCACATCCGCCTTGCCTCCTCCCTCCGCTCCTTCAAATCTCTCCTCAAGACCCACCTTTTCCTTGCTGTCTTTCCCAATGCCTGCTAGTCTTTCCCCTTACTCTTACCGTCTACCCTCCTCTGCTGACTGCTGCTACCAACCTCTTTGTAACCAAGCCAAGCATATGCACCTGAGACTTCGCATCCGCTTGAATGTTTGTCTTCTCCCCTGTCTCTCCCACTGTCCTCTCTCCCTGTCTCCCCACCCTTTGTCTTTTAGATTGTAAGCCACAGGCAGGGACCGCGTCTAATTCTATGTTCTGTACAGCGCCAGGTTTTGCAACTGGCGCTTTATAAATGTTTAATAATAATAATAATAATGCCACACAACTGGCGCTAAAGAGTGAATTCATGGAATTAAATGATTGGAATTAAATTATATAAATGATTATAAGCAAATAATTGAAGAGCTGAATCAAAACTTGTATAGGAAATGCACATTTTCTTTTGAGTTGACATAGAATAATTTTAATGGGCTTTTATATTGTCTTTGATGAATCAGTTAACTACCAGTGTTGCCAAATGGAGGAGTTGAAAGATACATTGTGCCCTTTGCAAGGGAAAACAACATGCTGAGGAAAACAGAATATTCAGTGTGCCATATGGATTAGGTGCACTGTAGAGCCGGCTCTCTTGTCTCCTCAGTAGGTTGCATTCAGGGTGTCTCTGGGGGCGCCCCAACACCCGTGTTATCAGCTAGTGATTAAAATTCTGCATTTGCCCCATAGGGTGCGTGAGCAGTTTTCAGGAACAGAAATGGAAAAGTATTCCCTTTTCATATACGAATCTCTGAAAAAGACAAAGTGCCGAGAGTTTGTGCCATCACGAGATGAAATAGAAGCCCTGATCACCAGACAGGAAATGACATCAACAGTTTATTGTCACGGTGGTGGCTCCTGTAAGATCACAATCAACTCTCACACCACGGCTGGAGAGGTGAGAAGAACCATTGCTAATCCTTCTCCTAGATCAGAAGGGGGCAAACGGTGGCTCTAGTCAAACATGTGCCTCTTGTACCCCCTCTCTAGCGCTAATCTTCTGAATTATCATACAGTTGGGGTGGACAACATCCCCTCCCACAAGGGCACTCTACGCCTCGCCAAGTGTCCAAACCTTGTAGCAACAAGCTCTCCTTGAGTCAGTTCACGTTCCCTGTGCCTCGAGTCATTTGTTTCCCTGAAGCTCCACCATCCAATCGAGGCACTCCCAGTGGCCCCACAGGTATTCTCTCACTGTCATCAGGCCACTGATGAGAAAAAATGGCAGGGAAGGTCCAGTTTCCATTAGTGACTACCCTGCTTCTGGCAGCACGCATACATCCAGAAAAGCCGCAGTCTCATCCGTGGCTCCCACTTTTCCATTCTGCTACACTTGGAGCTGCGGCACGGTTGTGCAGTGTCTGCACCCCATCATGCATACTGTCAGGTGCCCTGGATGTGGGGCGTCCAGGACATAGGCAGATGTAGGGGTTCAGGGTACAGTGCCGGGACCAGCAAGGAGGAAGTAGGGGATAAGGCCAAGGTCAAAGGTTAAGAACAAGACTTGGGAGAAAGGGAAGCAGAGCAAGGAAGCCAGGGAACAAGGCTGGACACAGGAAATGAAGAGCCACAAGGTCGCAGATAGGGGGCAGTAGGGAATAGGTTGAAAGGAGAATGGAGGGGTGTGGAGGCCGGCAAAGGAGCTGAATTTTCTCCATTAGATCTTAGATTTATGAAGGTGTTTGCTGTTCTTAGTTCATCATCAAGGTTTTCTTGGAGAAAGGTTAAGCACACTGAGGAGTAACAGAACCAATGAAGAAGGAATTAGGAAGCCAGAATGTTTAGGGTCCATACAATCAGGGAACACAACGCTAGGACCATAGGCAAAAGGGTCAGAACAAGAGGCTAGACACAAGGAGCTATGGGCTAGAGCAAGGGGGCTAGGCAACAAGAGAGCAAGGAGTGGAGTGAAAGGGAACAAGCAGCAGGGAAGGAATTGGAGCAGAAGTGGAAGGGAGCAGGGGCTAGGAAATAGGAGGTAGAGCTGCTCCTCCCAACTTCCTGCTGGTATCAACATGCCGTTTATGCTAGCTGGTACCTAATCGGGAAGTTGGGAGGCAGGGCTGGAGTACAGGGGAAACATCCAGGAAGGACGTGGTTCAGGCAAGGGCTGAGGAAACATTTAAGGGAACCATAGGGAAGACAAGGAGGGCTGATATCAAGCCAAGGGAGTGGTGCCAGAGGCTGAGGCAGTGCCCCAGAGATTCAAGACCCATGGGACCTTACACATACATAGAACCCCATGTATGTGCCACCCTATGGCATGGGTTGTCTTGGAGGATGGGCCTGACATCAGGTTTTCTCTGTACATCAGGTCTCCGCCAAATGTCAGCAAAGGCCAGGGTATCCATCATCCCCCAACTTCTCTGGGCCCTGTTCCCCAGGTGGCTACAGACAAAAGCTGAAGCCATTTGACTTTCCTGGGCAAACAACTGGCAACAGTAGCTTCCTATGGTGTTATGATGACCCCGCATACTCCTTGCAAGCAAAAAACTCTTACTTTCAGAAGATAAGAAAATATAGGAGTAGCTTTTAACCAATGGGCAGCTCTGTTCCCACATACATTCTGAGCACAATCACCTTCATTGACTTGCAGATCCCCTGGGGGATGGAGGGAAGGTGGGAACCAAGGTTGGTGGTTGGGTTTCACTTAGGGGGATGTGAATGACTGATGGGGGTTAGGAAATGGCACCTGCCCCTGAACAACCATGCTTGTGGTCACAACAGCAACATGCTCGAGCAGGGAACTCAGGAGCTGGATGGACTGTGACAGGCTGCTTTGTGTCTGTGCCCACATCTCACTCATCTCTTTGATCACCTTCTCAATCACATTGTCCAACCACTTGGCACCATGCCTGGCATCCTGCCAGATCTGGGTCCTGGTGGCCTTGCAGCAAAGGCCTTGCATTCTGTGGCGCTCTGCCTCACCAGCTGCCTATGCTCACTGGCAATGCATTTAATGGCATTGCAGATCATGTCTGCCCACCACATGGTCTCTCGAAGCAGCTCCCTTGCCAAATCTTCCCTGCCCCTTCAGTTGCAGACCTGCAGGTCCTGGTTCCTCTGGGCGCTTGTGGCTGCGGGTACCATCCGAGTCCATTGCGCTAGCAGACCTGTAGCAAAGCAACAAGGAAAGCCATTAGTTCAGACCACCCCACCCACCTTCCTTCCCTGGTGTTTCAGGCCCCCACCACCCAATTTTCAGCCCTCCACCCGCCTGATGGGAATCAGGAATGAGTACCTGGCCTATGCTGCTGCTGGGGCGGGATCCCACTGCCATGCAGTTCTCCTCCTGTGATCACTGTAGAGGAGTGAAGAACATATAGAAATCAGCCACTGCCATGCACATCCTCCCCCCACCGCCTCCAGCCGTCATTTGAGCTTACACCCCCTGTCAGCCTGCCATTCTGTCAAGGTGTCTTCCAACCCACTTCTCACACCTACTGTTTCCTGGCAATTTTCCTGCTGCATTCTCCCAGCCACCTGTCAACACAGTAAGCAATAAAAACTTAATTAGATAACAATAAACAGAAGGCTTTATCATGCAGCTGTGTAAACACAAACACCCCACCCTTCCCCAGGCGCTTTAACTTACAGTGCTCCTCCTCCTCCGCCTCTGCATAGGTGACATCCGTGTTCTCTGTGCTCTCAAATCTCAAGTGACTCCTCGAGCAAGGGCTGACTCTCAAGCTTGAGGAGATACATTATGAGAGTCACGGTGTCCGTGTCGACCTGTGCTGGCTCCAGGTCCAGGATGAGCATGGAGCAATGTTCTCCAACAGTTGTGGCTTCCATGATGGAACCAGGAGCGGTTGCCATGGGAGCGGGCAGTGAGGGAGGAATTTCCACCCGCTTCAGCGATGGCTCCATCTACACAGAGAAACTGGTCAAGGAGCTTGTAATAGGGTGATGTTAGCCTCCTGTGGCTGGAGGCAAATTGTTGTCCCAGATCTCTTTGTAACTGTGCATCAGGTTTTTGGCCTGCTGCCAAAACTGGTCATGTCTTGGGTACAGCCCTGCTGCGCCATTTGGACAGAGATCTCTTGGAACACTGCCTTGTTCCTATAGCACTTCACTAAGGCATATTGGAACTAATGCTCTCCCCATAGAGCAACAAAGGTCTTCTCTTCCTCATTCCAGAGAATGCAACATTAGTGATCAGATTGGTAGGCAGAGAGCAACTGTGATTGCTCAGTGGTGGTAGCTGGTTGTTGCCTGGCTATTGGTTTGAGCCCTGGCGATGATCATTCTCCACAAGTCATTATGGAGAATGCAACAGCTCAGAAGAAGCAAGTGTTGGGCATCTACTGCCAACCAGGAAGAGCTGGGAGAGCACATGCTTGAAAATGGCATGGTGGGCTTTTAAGGCAGATGTTACATGCATGCCAGTGAAAGCAAGAGTGGACAGAGGGCAGGGGCGGATCCAGAAGTGATGTGGATGGGGGGGGCTGAAGTCCAAAGTTAGTATAGCTCCGCCCAGGTGAGCAGGCCCCGCCTCCAGCCCCACCTCTAGCCCCACCCCCTACCAAGTGAACAACAATGTTAGGCCAGTTTATCCCCCACCCCAAAGCCATGAGAAACCCCCCAAGCCACAGCTCCAACAGGGGAGGGGGACTCAGGTTCAGTGGAGCAGTGGATAGGATAGCTGGGCTCCAGCTGCCGCCTGAAAGTGGGCATCAAACACAGATGGTTAAATAACCCCTTCCCCTAGTCTC
>QEPC01010227.1:2254819-2286695 GCA_003113815.1 Sphenodon punctatus
GGGGGGGGGGGGGGGGGGGGCTTAAGCCGCCTGAGCCCCCCCTGTGAATCCGCCCATGGAGGGGCTGGAAGTGAGCGCTCCTTGGAATGCTCTACACTCTTTGCCTGCAACTCTATGGTGTTGGAAGACCTTTAGGCATGGAGGCTGCACACAACCTAATTGATGGGACATGGAGACTTGGGCGCACATCATCCCACATTCGCCTGCAAGGTGACCCCACTGTGAGGGGGCTGTGTGTCCAATGGGTAGTGGCCACATGGCCTGTGGAGGCAAACACCCAATAAATGGGCAAATGGACACCCACCTGGTGTGGGCTACCATCTCAATGTTAACACCCAAAGCCTTTAGCAACCTTAACTATAGCAAGTGCCACAGGTCCCTGCGAGCACAAAGAGCAATTAAAGTAGGCAAATATTTAAAGAAAAAACATGTGGTATGCAGCTAGACAGTGTCTTGGCCCTTGTTTGTCCCCATTATTATTTTTATTATTTATTATATAGTGCCAGCAATGTGCCTGGCACTGAACAATCATGAATTGGATTCCTGCCCCAGGGACTTACAATCTAGGATGGACACGGGAGGCGAGATGAGGGGGAAAGGAACATAGGGAAAAACAGGGATACATTCACAAAGATAAGAAACTTCAGTGCACATGAGGTTACAGGAGAGGAGGGGAGTCAGGGGACCCTGAATGATAGGCTAGTAGAAGGGTCATCAGTGAGCAGCCAGTGGAGGTGAAGAGCTAGGGTAAACCTGACAGAAGAGGTAGATTTTAGGAGCAATTTGAAGGTCAGACGGAAGGTAAAAGACAGTGTGTGTGTGTGTGTTTAGAGCAGGAGTTCTAGGCCTAGGGGGCAGCACTGGAAAGAAATGCCTACTTCTACCCGCATGTGGCTTCTACCCTTCCTTAATTTTCTTTTAATTGGCCATTAAAGGTACTAACCTTTTTTTGTTGTTGTTATGGTTCTGCTTTTGTCCTGTTATTCCATTAGGTGGTTGAAAAGTTAATCCGGGGCTTAGCCATGGAGGACAGCCGAAATATGTTTGCCCTGTTTGAATACAATGGAGCCACTGATAAAGCTATTGAAAGCAGGACAATTGTGGCTGATGTTCTGGCAAAGTTTGAAAAGTGAGTGTGTTTCTAATAAGCAGCAATTAAAAAAGAAGCTTCCAAACCTCAGCACTACTCTGAATTTCCCTTTATTTTTCTGACTCATTATATGCTTCTAGTATGGCAGTGCACAGAGCTGTGTTCCATCTAAGGTTGTCTTTGAAACAATAGCAGCTTTGTTTAAAAAAAAAAGGACTAATGAAGTACTTGTAAACTGGAGGATGAATTCACTGAACTGGGAACATTCAAATACATCTTTTTCCTTGCTGAGGCTTTTGTATTTCTTGTCTCATAATTTCATCTCTTTTCTGTCCTCCTACCCACAACTGTTCCCAGAAGGGGATGTCACCATTAGCCTTCTTGTCTCTACCTCTGAAAGTTTCTACCTCTGACTTGTGGCACAGTGAGCAGCTTCTCTGGGGTTCCAAGATGGCTACATATTACCATCTAGCATTTCTTCAGCACTAAGAGTGCGATCCGACGCCATACAAGACAGTGGGAGTTTAACCATTGACTTCAACGGGAGTTGGATTGTGCTCTTAGGCTGTATTCACACAAGATGTTAATTAAAAATCTTTCCACTGCCTTTTTTCTTTAATCATGTGTAAAGGTTAGGCTGCAGGATTTAGCACGTGTAATGCATGCTTAATCAAAATAATATTTATCTCAGAATCCTGTTTAATATTTAACTTTAAATCAAGGTTTGACAATTGTGCATATTTCTCTCACACACATTTTCATCGTGTGTGAAGGGCTTAATCCTGCTATCAGTCTCCCTGCGTCACAGAATTCTGTATTTCCCACTTTTTTCTGCTTTTTGTTTTTGTCTTTGGCCTTTTTCACATGGGCCGCAGTGGGTGGGGGCAATGGGTGTGCGCCACGGTGGGTGGACGGGTGGCGCATGGGCAGCCGTTCCCACGGTCTCACCCACCTCCACGCATGGAGCAACTGTTGCTCCGTGTGTGGGAGATGGGTGGAGTGCGCACGCACCCCACCCCCCACCACTAGCAGCGTTCCTACTGGCGCACACACACCCCACCATCCACCCGCCCACTGTGGCGTTTGCACGGGCGCCCCCCACCTGCACACGTGGGGGGTGGGGTGGGTTGCAAGGCCTTTTTACTGGTTTTAACCATTTGTGGAGCTGCAGGCAGCCTTGGACATGCCAAGGCATGTACGGACATGCCAACGCTGACCCCTGCTCTGTCCTTGTGGTTCCAGACTGGCTGCTGCTTCAGAAGAAGGCGACCTTCCGTGGAGGTTCTACTTCAAGCTTTACTGCTTCCTAGACACTGAGGATGTGCCAAAAGACAGCGTGGAATTTGCATTTATGTTTGAGCAGGTAAAGAATGAGAAGTGGATTCACATTAAGAACATAAGAAGTGCCATACAGGGTCAGACCAATGGTCCATCTAGCCCAGCATCCTGTCTCCGACAGTAGCCAATCACAGTGGCTTGGGAGAAGCACCCAACAGGTCACAATGGGGGATCCATTCCCTGTTGCTTCCCCCAGCTCCCGTCATGATCCCTGATCCTGTCTGGCTAATAGCTGCTAATGGACCTATCTTCCAGAAACTTGTCCAAACCTCTTTTAAACTCAGCTATAGTACTGGCCCTTACCACAGCCTCTGGCAGTAGATTCCACAACCCAATTATACGCTGAGTGAAAAAATATTTTCTTTTATTTGTTTTAAACTTGCCACCCATGAGTTTCATGGAGTGTCCCCTAATTCTAGTACTAGCTGAGAGGGTACATAACTGCTCCTTGTTTACAAGTTCCACCCCACTCATGATTTTATAGACCTCTATCATATCTCCTCTCCGTCATTGTTTGTTTGCCTTTGTGGGAGGAAGGAGAAAGGAGATCCACAGTAAAAAAAATTGATTTGGCCTCCTTCTAATAACTAGGTTTGACCCACGAATCTGGGCTCTGGGCTTCAGCACTGAGATAGTGAACATGAGGGAAGAGGGCGGAGATGATTGTAGGATGGGGGGGGGGGGAGGGGGGATCCATGGCATAGATCAATGATCTGGACCTTCCCCTTCCTCCTCACATCCTGAGCACACCTTTAAGCCCCCTCCTCACAACTTCTGTCCGCACCATGGAGCTTTTATTAACTTACATAGTGGCCAGGGTAGGGGGTTGGGAACTCCTCACCCTTGATTCCTCCCTAACCTCACATCCCTGTGATTAAACAGGGAGGCAATTAACAGTTCTGCTGAGCTTGCCTCAGAATGTGTTTCATTACAGCAAAACCACAAAGCTGGTAATAATCTAAATGGATTTGTGGATGGAAATTAATCATAGAAATAAATATAGACAAGAAACCATTTCCTTTTCCCTCAGTAACAAGTGCCTTACCAGCACAGATTCTCTGTGGTTACATTACTTCCCTATGGTCCACACTGAGAAAGGCCAAGGAAAATCCTATATAAGAGAAAAACCCACTGTCAAGTGACCCAGGCCTTTCAAGACATTCTTTGACCTTTTCTCGAAGGCCAACCTCTGCCAGACGAGTGCTGACAGTTTGAGACACTCAGCAGTCTTGCTTTGTATGCTTATACTATCGGATAAACACAAAGTGATCAAGAATATTTGAGTTTTAACTATAAAGATTAGAGGTTTTTATTCCTAGCCAGTCCAGCCTCCTCTGAAACCTGAATCTGGCTGCTGTTTGCACTGTACAGTATTCTGGTCCAAGCATGGATTGGACTTCTGTCCTATTGTGTATAATACTCTAATAAAGGAACTTGATGACTGCTTGAGACACTCACAGGAATCTTTAGAAAAGCAGTCTGGAGAATTATCGGCCTACAGGAATTCCTGTTCTTTGTATATATACACAGGCAACCACCTCTGATCATCCCCTCCTTTTTCCTGCCTGGGAGTCTCCTCATCCAGACAAGTGGTGGCTACTTCAGTATAATTAAAAGTGGGACCAAACTGTGGTTTTCCAGTGGAATTGGCCAAGTTGCATTCCTGCTGGCACGCTGGCTATTTCTTCTCCATTGCCCATTTAGATGTAATCCCTGCTCCAGACCTTAGCCACCATCTGGCTTACTGTCAGGAGCTCAGCTTTGAGGCAGCAATAACAAGGGTATGGCCTATACCACCATTTATCAATTCCAGAGAGACAAGCTGGAGATGGGGGTCAGAGTGTGACACATAGGTTTATAGCCCAAGAGGTCAGTATTTGCTGAGCATCTGGTCCATACTGTGGGTCTGTTGCCAAGGAATGGGTCTAGGAAGGTGAAGCGAGGAAATCCTTCTCTGCTAATAGACTGGGTCGCTCTCTGGAAGCTCAGGACAAAAGACTGATTCTGACTCTCAGAAAGTATATATAGGGCCTCTAGCTGAACTGAGGGCAAGGCTCTGCTGACCAATCAGGGCCCTGGGTCAGGTCTCTGATTGGGACAGCAGCTCTTCATTTGCTCCCAAGCTCCACTGTTTGGAACTTGTATGGTGGCATCATGGCAGTGTCCCTGTCTCAGATCCCTGAGGGGGCCTGGGTCCTAGACCCACATGGGTGCTAAGTCCTGATACTTAGTTGCATTGGATGCCAACTTCAGAGCCCACCAGTGTGGCTCTGTAGCAGGGTATAAGACTGGACCTTGCTAGGTTCGGCAAAGAGGTGCCTCTGTGGTTGTGGCTGGTCTCGATCCACTCTAGCTAATGAGGACTGCCTAAGTGAAGGCTGGACTTCCTTGCCTGTTCTGGTTACAAGAAGCAGGAAGAACTAGTCTGAGGCCAAGGGTTCTGCTTTGTATTTAGTTTACTTTTTTTCTCTGTGGGTTATTCTGGACTGACTATAAAAGGATCCCTGAAGTAAGGGAACCCTAAGAAAGCCAGTTGTATCTCCTAGTGTGGCCCCTTCTGGAGCTGGTGAAACAGCACACAAATTACTGCTTTCAAAAGGGCTCCAGAGGCGATCCTCAAAACTACAGAGTGGTGAGCCTGACATCTGTGCCAGGCAAAATGGTGGAAACGTTTATTAAAAACAGAATTACTGGGCTGATTGATAACCATGGCTTAATGGGGAAGAGTCAACATGGATTTAGCAAAGGGAAGTTGTGCCCCACTACTCTATTGGAATTTTTTGAGGGTGTGAATAAGTATGTGGATAAGGGTGAGCCAGTTGATATAGTCTATGTGGATTCTCAGAAGGCATTTGATAAGGTCCCTAATGAGAGACTCTTGAGGACATTACAAAGTCATGGGACAGGAGGCAGTGTCCTGTTCTGGATTGGTAACTGGTTACAGAATAGGAAACAAAGACTGGGACTAAATGGTCAGTTTTCACAATGGAGAGAAGTAATAATGGAGTGCCCCAGGGATCTGTACTGGGGTCTGGGACCAGTGTTGTTTAATGTATTTGTTAATGATCTGGAAAGGGGAGTAAGGAGTGAGGTGATCAAATTTGCAGACAACACCAAATTATTCAAGGTAGTTAAAACATGAGCAGACTGTGAAGAATTGCAGGGGGATCTTGCAAGACTGGGTGACTGGGCACCTACACGGCAGATGAAATTTAATGTGGACAAGTGCAAAGTGATGCACATAGGGAAAAACAATCCAAACTTTATGTACACAATGCTGGATCCTAAATAAGGAGTTACCACTCAGGAATAGAACCTTGGAAGTCATTGTGGACAATACATTGAAATCCTCGGCTCAGTGTGCAGCAGCCATCAAAAAAGCAAACAGAATGGTAGGAATTATTCATAAAGGGATAGAGAATAAAACTGAAAATATCATAATGCCACTATATAAATCTCTGGTATCTTGAATATTGTGTGCAGTTCTGGTCACCCCATCTCAAAAAAGATATAGTCGAAATAGAAAAGGTGCAGAGAAGTGATAAGGGGTATGGAACGGCTCCCCTATGAAGAGAGGCTGGATAGGTTGGGGCTCTTCAGCTTGGAGAAGAGACGTCTGAGAGGGGATATGATAGAAATTTATAAAATCATGGGTGGTGTGGAACGAGTTAATAGGGAACGGTTATTTACCCTCTCCAATAGTTCTAGAACCAGGTGACATGCCATGAAACAATGAGGTAGCAGATTTAAAACAAATAAAATAAAGTATTGTTTCACTCAGCACGCAGTTAAGTTGTGGAATTTGTTGTCAGAGGACGTTGTCAAGGCCAGTAGTGTAGCTGGGTTTAAGAAAGAACTGGACAAGTTTCTGGAGGATCGATCCATTAGCAGCTATTAGCCAGGTAGGTTTGGGGAACGTAACCTCTTACTGTCAGGAGCTGAGAGTGAACTACAGGGATGGATCATTGTGACCTGTTGGGTACTTCCTCCAAGTGACTGAGATTGGCCACTGTCGGAGACAGGATGCTGGGCTCAATGGACCATTGGTCTGACCCAGTATGGCGCTACTTATGTACTGCTGTTGGTTCAGCGACATCTCAGAGGCTGCCAACCCCGCCCCACTAGACACTACCAGCTTGCAGACACAGGGCATGTTTAGACAAGCACCACCCCACCCATTACCCACCCATCGTGCATGTTGCAGGGCTGCATTGGTGCCCTATGCAGCCCTGCGGCATGAATGATGGGTTGCATCATTAAAGTTATACCCCAGCCTATCTCAGAGCTTCATGGTAGCTACAATAAAAAAACAATCTTGTTTAAAATATATGGAAACCTCAACCCTTCCATCCCACCACTCCCACTCACTTGACTCTTAATCTAGGGAGCCTCATCCCCACACCCCAATTGCATCCTTGTACCATCCCCTCCCCACCCCACCCCTGCCAAGACACTTCAAGTCAAAACACATTGTGGCAATAAAAAATAAAGCAGCTCTGTGTAGTGCTACAGCACTGTCTTCTGTAGCATGCCATTGTGTGTTTTAAGACAAGCACCTCCACATCCATCACACACCTATCATGCACATTGTAGGGCCGCATTGGTGCCCTATGTAGCCTTGCAGCATGCATGATGGCTGGGTGATGGGTGGGTAATGGGTAGGGAGGCACTTGTCTGAAAACACCCATTGTGTTACTGATCTAAAGTGCAAGCAGGCACTCTTGTGGTTTGCAATTCAAATGAGTGCAATTCCATGAAGGCAGTTGCCTTGGAGAAAGAGGCTCTTTCAGTGTTCTCTGGGGTGTCTTAGAATACCCTGGTCATTAGTGCACTCTGCGTCTTGACAAGAGCAGTCCCAATGCACCCAGAGAACAGAGAATGCTCTTTCTCCAAGAGGAATCTCACAGACGTAGCCAAGGAAATTGCTCTCGGAGATCAGCCACACTGTCTGCCTCTAATTGTTGCCAAGTAAACTGGCATCCACTTTTATCAAATGTAAAAACCAAAGCAATTTACATTTTGAATTTGTCTTTCTAAGGGTGGATTAAAATCAATGTTTTTTTAAAAAAAATTATTTTAATTCTGATTTTATTTAAATAAGATTGTTTTATTTTAATTATAATGAAGGTTTCGTTTTTAATGCTCAACCTGTTTAAAATGAAATGTGAACTTAATGTGGCACAAGCTAAGGTATAAACCTATAGTATAAAGCTATTCAGTAATTTAATAAAACAATATGTAGATGCTAAGGTTCTTTGAGGGTCAAGCTTTATAAATAAGGGACATATGGCACAAAATATATAAAGTATTGTATTAAGGATTTGACCCTGTAAGGATGCAAGGTCTGTGCTACTGAGTATAAGGGATAACATGCTATAAATTAATAAGTTATAAACAATCAAAATATGTTCAGCTTCATAATTCTTTTAATACTTGTATATTGTTATAGTGTGTCCTCCTAGATAGCAAAAAAAATGTACCAAATCTAATGCTGAGGCTATATTTAGTTGAAAATCAACATGTTTAAATAGTTATTATCAACCAATGAGAGTGCACATTTCTTTAGAAATTAACTAAACTTCAAATGGGAAAAAAACAAAAACAGTTATTTAAATTGGGGCTTTCCACTTGCTGCTTTAAATCAATCCATTCTGCTCTAAAGCTTTCATTCCATCTGCACCCTTAGAGCACTGAAGTCAAATACTCATTTCAGTTTCTCTCTTTCTCTTTTCTGTTGGTAGCCCAGGCCTCCTCCTCCTCCTCCTGCTCTGTCCTGACACAATGACAGCAAAGAAAACGGACTCAACTAAACCCCGCCCCCACCATTTATTTCCCCGAACTAATTCCCTCTCTGGTTCCTCTGTATTCATGTTCTCTCAGCTAACCAGCCTCCTTTGTTGCCCCCAGCGAGAAGCTCCAGCTTGAGAACATATCAGTGAGGGATACTAGTAGGAGCAGAAGCAAGTTTCCTTGGCCCATCCTACTTTCCCCACTGAAGGAGACCCCACCTAGGCATGTAGAGAAAGTAGGGTTTTCCATGTTGGTCCCAAATGTAGGCAATAAAGACAAAATGATTTTGTAACCCCAGACTTGCCTGACAAAAGACCCTGTGAGGTCTGAAATTTTGTATACCTCCACCAACTGTAGTTGGTCCAATAAAATATATCACTTTATTACATTGTCTCTATTGCCTACCTAGGCATGCCATATCTGCTCATATGAGAAAACCAGTGGCTAGGTAGTCTATATTTTTGAAGGATTTAGAGAAGAAGTTCCTAAATTTTGTCAGGATCCTAAATGGGGTTACACCATCTTTAGAGCCAATTGATATTGGATACTGTGACAGAGAAAATGGTGGCCCCTTTCAGAGGGCCTTCTTGTCATCTTGGCTATGCTCCTTTCTGAGGCTATAAAATAAGTATGTTCTGGCCTCAAGCAGGTCTACATTGAAGTAGGGACACTGATGCAGAGAAAACCAAAATTCAGGTTGTATGGACCTTTAAAGCCCTAAATGGCCTGAACCCCGCATATCTAAGAGACCGCCTTTCCTTCCATGCCCCATTGCGACCCCTGCGGTCAACCAGGAGCACTCTCCTGCGGGTGTCACCTGCTAATTTTCTTCATGCAACAAGGGCCCACAAAGAGACATTCTTGGTTGTTGCCTCTATGTTATGGAACGCCCTTCCCCCAGAGGTCCCTAAGAGCCTGAGCCTTTTCCGGAGACAGTGGAACACTTTTCTTTTTTTATAAAGCATTTGTTAGGCAGGGTTAGGGGATGAGGTGAGAGGGTTTAGGGATAAGGGGGTGTTAATGAAGTGGGTTTTTTTTTCTTATAATCGAGTTTTATTGTGTGTTCTGTATGTTTTTATTATGTAAGTCACTGTGAGCCTTGGGGGAAGGGCAGGGTAGCATTCAAATAAAATAAAATGTCTGTGACGCTAACTCTTTTCTGTCTTTTAGGCCCATGAAGCAGTAATTCGAGGGCACTACCCTGCTCCTGAAGAAACCCTCCAGGTCCTTGCTGCCTTGCGACTCCAGTACCTCCAAGGGGACTACAGTCTGCATCCCACCATGTCGGCGTTAGAGGAGTACTACCCCTTGCAGAGGCTGAAGTCTCGCATCACCCAGTCCACTAAAACCTTCTCCCCCGCAGAGAGGCTGGAGAGGAAGCGGGCCAGCTTTCTTGAAGGAACCCTGCGGAGGAGTTTCCGTAGTGGCTCTGTCAGCAAGCAAAAGATGGAGGAGGAGGATCAGATGCTGGATATGTGGATCAAAGAAGAAGTCTCAGCTGCCAGGGCTAGTGTCACTGACAAATGGAAAAAACTGCAGGGGATGAGCCAAGAACAAGCGATGGCCAAGTACATGGGTTTGATTAAAGAGTGGCCGGGCTACGGATCAACGCTCTTCGATGTGGAGGTGAGCAAGACATCAACAGTCTATTGCAAAGTTGGCCACCAATCTTGGCAATAGGAATCATGGACAAGAGGTGAAACCACAACATATCTCAGCTGAACATATATTTTTATTGCATTATTAAATAATAATAATAATTTATTGCAGTGTGACCAAAGGTCATTGCTCATACAAAAACACCAAAGATAAAACACCACTCACACAAAAAATGCAAAAGGAATGCATAAATGCAATAAAACCGAACAAAAAAGAAAAAAGCCATATAACTAAAACCAAATACATAGACACAGCAATATCTTGGATCAGTATCAAGGTAGAGCAGAGGTCTGCACAGATTTATAGAACCAACATATCCATAAATCATTTCTTAAGGAAAACACACCTTAGAAATAGTAAAATAATAAAACTTAGTCAATATAAATCAATCTGCGGGGAAAGCCGCCGATACCATGGCGACAAAAAATAAACAATCACTGCACCAACATCGTCCTAAGGCGATGCTTAATTCAGTACTTAGCGTGTCATAACTCTTCGCGCACATCATCCAATGGGGATTTAAATGCCAGAAAATCCCGTCTATGGCTTATTGCCAAACATAAATAATTTATTACGGCAGCAGTCAATTCTGGGTCAGTATCCTTCAGGGCCAACTCTAGAAGGAAATGATCCGACCTACCAGGCAGCTTCTTCAAAAAAAAGCTCAGAAGGGTTTCTCTAAGGTTGTCATGTCAGTAAAAGGTGATCTGATGATTCCGCCTCCAGATGGTCAAAAGGGCACACCCTTTCTAGGAACGGAATTCCCCCCACCCTACCACATTATTAAAAGAAATATTGCTATTTTCTTCCATGGAAAAGTGAAGGCTGATTTTAATGTGGAAAATCAAAGTGTTTAAGGTTATTTTTGTTATACCTTGGTAGGTATTTGAGTCCAACAGTGACATATCTCAAGGTATAACCGGGCAAGTTCATAAGTCCCTTATGCAGGGTGTGACCCTTCAGGAGTGGAACGCAGTTTGGTGGGTGTCTCTCTCTTTAAGGGAACTCTCTGCTTTCTGTAGCCATACCCCTTTGGGGAATATAAAAACTTCAAATTTAGGAATTGGGTCAGTCTGCAGCAGACTGTCTGTAGATCTGGGCTCAGAGGCTGCCACAGCGTGCTCTCCCATATGCTGAACTCAAAGCCCTGGCATGAACTTGGACGTCCTATAGAGGGTGAGCTGATACAATAAAGCGGAAGCTCAGGTGGAGCTTTACTCACCCAAAGGCTAAGAAGCCAAGAGTGGGGAGAGAGCTTAAGAGGAGACTTGCCCAGCTGAAACTGAAGAATCCTAACAAGAGTAAGATTGTCAGCATGTGAGTTTGGGGACTTTGGCATTGTTAATAAGAACAGAGCTGCACTTGGTGGAGAAAAGTCTGTCTGCAGTGATCCTGAGAGAATTTACTAAGACGTAGCCATCCTGTTACAGTCAGCAAGATCAAATAACCTCGTAGTTTTGAAGTATGGGCTGTATGTCAACAGAATGTGCTATATAGAGATGGAACTATGTTAATCGCAAGCTGTCATCGCACACTGTGGGAGGAGAGTTGACTCGTAGTTTTTCTGGGTCTTTTTCCCCCCAAATTTTCTTAAAGATTATTTGATGCTTCTTCCTCCCCTAGTGCAAAGAAGGGGGCTTCCCTCAAGAGCTCTGGTTGGGAGTTGGCGCAGATGCAGTGTCTGTCTACAAGCGCGGAGAGGGCAGGCCTTTGGAAGGGTTCCTCTATGAGCATATCCTATCCTTTGGGGCACCGCTTGCCAACACCTACAAGATTGTGGTGGATGAGAGAGAGCTGCTCTTTGAGACCAGCGAGGTGAGTAAGGAGCAAAAACAAACTTCTTCCAGGAACATGTTCTTAGAGGGGCAGAGAAACTAGCGTTGGACCCAGTTCAAGAGGGTACCTGTCTGCCTGAAAGGCATAAGTACAATTTCACAGATTTCTCCACTACTTCCCACCCCTCCCCCATGTATTGTTTCCCAGTATATAAAAGGACCCAGCTTATGTACAAAGGGCTCATTCATACAACACTCTCCCCTATGCAGACTCACTCCTTGTTGCTTAATCTGTGTTTGCTTTGCCCCAGAGCAATGCATTCACACAGCACCTGATTTCCCTGGCCCTCCCGATCATGTATTTTCCACAATTCAAAGGACATGAAGCAATGCCCTTCTGATATCCCCGCATGCAGTGTTCCAGAAATAGCCTGGAGCAGGGAGTGGAAGAAGGAGTACCTGCTCCGGGACTTTCTGGCCACACCTCTGTGGTTGCTTGAAGGTAGGAAGTGACAACCAGGAAATGACATACTGGGAATTGATACTTCCCTCAGGGTAAATCAAATCGTACCCTGCCATTGCTACTTGATAGAAGAGGGGGTTACCAGACATAATGGACAGGCAGGGAATTTGGTGGGGAGGGGTAGAAATTTGGGGGGGGGGGGTTATGTTTAATTATGGTGCAGTAACCAACCCTGAGCCTTCAGGAAAATGCTGGATATAAGCTTAAATAAATAAATAATAACGTTAAACACGTGTAAACCCAACACATGTCCAATTCGGTGACATCGTCCTGGGCACGTCGGGGCGCGTAGCTGCAAGAAAAGAAGTTTATACTTTTTTTTAAAAAAAAATAAATCTTTATTTTATTAATGATTTCTAGCATAAGTAACAAAAATAAACCTTTTAACAATTAAAAAAAATTACCTGGGGGGAAAAAAAGGAAAAGAACGATTCACGACCCTTCACATTTTTGTAGTCCATATATATCCATTACAGGAGTTCTTGTTGTTTTTGAGTATCTCGAATGTAATGGTCAAACAGATAGGATTTTTTCTCGCGCGGCAAAGAGATTTTTATCCTGCTGAGTGTTTGCAGCTACCCAGAGTCACCTCCCACAAGCTGTTTCCCAGATAACATCCCTTGGTGCAACGCACCCAGTTGTGGGAGGCAGAAGCTGGCTCCAAGTGGGAAGTGCCATGGTAAAAATTTCACACAACACTTGGAATGTGCACATGTGCCACCGTCCCCACTCATAAGGAGTGTCATATGAAGGGTGGTGTGTTTGCTGCTGTCTTACATGCTGTTTGAGAGGAAACCCTCAAGGGCCCAGCTAAGCAGACCAGGAAGGGCTACCTGCACAAATGAGTAACCCCGCCTAATGCATGGTACCCAGTTGATACCCAAAGGGGGTATGTTTTGGGGATTGTTGTACCATTAAGTCCTTTTTTGCGCTTGTATTGGACTGGGGGGGCATGGTGAAGTGGCAGTGAGGCTTGATGTGTAAGCACATTCACAATCTCATGCACCAAGGACCGCTGCCTATCTCTGAACCCCACTGCCACCTCACTAGGGCCCCCCAAGAGAATAAATTTTGATAGTAATTTGGTCCCTACTGGGCTCCCTGTGTGCCTGGATGGGTAATACCCATGAGTACAAAATCTGATAGTGCAACTGCCTGGTAGATAGATTGCTACTTCTGGTGTTCGGTTTGTCTAGGAAATGGCAATGGTGACTGCAGTTCCAGCTGTACTACCTGGGTTGTTTTCCTTCCCTCGGCAGGTGGTTGACATTGCCAAGCTGATGAAAGCTTATATCAGCATGATCGTGAAGAAACGTTACAGCACCACTCGATCAGTGAGCAGCCACGGAAGCCAAGGCAGCTCCAGGTGAAAAACGAGTCTGTCTCCCTGTGGCCTTAATGCCAGTCAGCATATCACCACCAGCCTAGATGTGGCCCAGAATGATGATCACAGTCGTCAACAAGCTACACAACAAGCGGAGTTTCCAGGGGAGCCTTCAAGCACCGTGTTTTTCAGGAAGCCTCTCTATAACATCCACTTGAATTGTCACCTACTAAACTGTTGGCTAACATCCTTCCAAACCTCCAAAGCTTTATTACCTTTAATTGACAATACTGTATGCCTTAACTTAATACACTGCCTGCCACGCAGTAAGAAGTGCCTTAAAACTTTAACCCCAACTTGCGTTGATCTAAACTGTCTTAGCAAAGGGGAACGTGCTTTTTTCTTTAACAACCATTCAGAATCTTAAGAAAGCCTGGAAGAAGAGGAGTTAATTCATCCATTCTGCACTAACCGAATGGCCTGAGTCATGTGCGTTGTGGTGAGGAGCATTTTTGGTTGGAATGCTGCGGGCAGCTTTCCTTGCAGACCTTTCTTAACAAGATGGTGTTTTGTCCGCCTTGCTCTCATATGCATGCAGATGTCTGCTTGCGTATGACTCATGTAAACTCTTAAATTTTTTGTTCCATATTTCACAAGCTTTTAAAGCAAAGGGAATAATAATGTGCAATGATGTAAACAGTCTTTCTGTACATTTTAATAGTCCAGAGTTATAGTTGTTTCAATTGTATGGTTACTTTATAAGCCAATTTTATTAACTCAGTACTGGGATTTTCATACTTTTTTTTTTCTTGGGGGAAAAAAAAATCCTTTTCCAGATACATTTTACCATGTGTTGTTTTTACATATGTAGCAAGTCCACATTTCTCTACCTGCTGTATTATAAATAACAAATGTAGTGGAGAGAAACTGTATTTATACACTGCCCTAAGATGGAAATGAAGTTATCAGTACAATATTTGGTCATTTGTCTCCTGTTTATAATTTTTAATTTTTATTATTATTATTGTTATTATTATTATTATTATTTTTGGTAATTATTAAACGTTTCTTTTGCAAACTCTCCTCTTGCTCTGGTTGGTTGAAAGCTTCAAAATAAACCAACCAGAGGTGGTCAGAAAACTTCAAGGCAGGAGAAACAGGCGATGAAGCTGTATTTTAATATTATAAATTCCTCTTAATATTTGTCCCCACTGCCTGTTGCTGGTTCTTAACAAAGCAACTGTAAATAAGCCCAGTGGCAAAGCTGGCAATGGTCTTCTATTTTTGTATGGAAAAACTGTAAAGGAATGGAAAGCTTGGACTGATATTGAGAGTCCTGTGCCCATAGTGCAAAAAAATAATAATCATGATTAACCCTTATTGACAACTTCAGCCTTTAAGAGAGATTGTTTGTTTACTCAAAGGAAATCCAGCAATAAATGATCCTAGCTAATAAGCCTAGTCTCCCTTTTATGGTAGATCTGGATTCTGGAAAAGTCTTACTCTCTCAACTTTTTGTTGGGGGCTAGACTAGTAACAAGCTACAGACTTTGAATTGCCTGCACGGTTATGACAACTGGATTTAAACGGATTGCAATCCCAGATGGAAAGGCCTTGTGTGTGGTGTGAATGAGAGACAAAGCAAGTGGCGGAGTATACTTTACTTCACTTCCAGCCTGATCACGGCATTCTGTCGGGGTGCAGAGCCAATTAGAAAGATGTGGGAGAACACTAGTCCTGCCCCTTTTCTGACATAGCCCCACCCCTTAAAGAGCGCCATGGCCATGTAGGGCACCTTGAGCCCAGGTTTGGGTAGGCACAAAGCTATTAGGCTTGGGCCCAAATTTAACTCGAGCAGGGTACTCGTCAAAAGGTCTATATGGAAGCCAAATCCGCTTCCCTGAATTATGGTAGAAAACTGCAAATGCAAAACAGTTATTGCAACTGAACCTCAACTATAACTGTAAATGAACTGAAAAACAGCAAAAATGAGAGTGTGAAATGTGGGAAACTGGGGTGTCAGCAAAATACCAGTGCAAGGAGCAGCTAATCTTGTGCGATGGAAACATGCTTAGAACCAAAACACAAAGCTATCGCAAGTCAGAATTGGCTGCACTGCAATACTTTAAACAGCAGCTGGAGTGCCCAGGTCCAATGAGGTTTGTGGCAGTAGCTGCCAGAGACTTGAGGGTATGAAGATATCAGATCTTCATCACAGCTAGAAAAAGGATAAGAAAGAATTGAAGACAACTGGTGGATAGATAACCTGCCCTCTTTCCTTGTTGCAGACAAGTGCATCAAGCTGATGCTATACTGCTGGGGTTTGTTACAAAATGGTTGGCTTAGGAAGGGGGAGAGGGGTGTTACCTCACAAAGTTTATGATCCAGTCATAGCAAGGTGAGGCCATTCCCTGTAAGTCTTCGCAGACTCAGCCCCGAATTACTGGCATAGACAGGGTTTCTCAGTCACTGCTGCTTTCTTACCAAAGCTCCAGTACATCTTGGGACAACCCCCTAGCTGGGATCCCAGCCAGTTCCAGCAAACCGCTTTCTCAGCTTCCAGCCGCTTAGCACCTATGGGCTAGACCTCTCCAGCTTGGCTTCTCTGGTTGGACAACCCCAGTGATGCCCTAAGTGCAGCAGGGATGAGGCTGACCTTCCACCCTCTCTAGCTGCAGGCAGTTTGAAACCCAGAGGCAGGCTCTCTACCTCTTCTCTCCTGGGTAATCTGTCTCCCGTTAATGAACTTTCCTTGTTCTTCAGTTTTGTGCTTTCAATCAGGTACACAACCTTTGCTCCCATTAGGCCAAGGGCTCTCAGCTAGCCTAATTACAGTCTCGAACACATTAACCCCTTGCTGTCTGGACTGCTGCAGGTACCGCATTACAAGCTGCTGGAAGGCTGTAGGTCAAGTCCCACAACGAATTGCACCCAGCACCAAGAACTCTTGATTCCTTCCACCCCTTCAGTGCTCCTGAATTCAAAGTCCAGAATGTTGGCTGTTACACCACAGGGCCTTGTTGGGAGGCTGCCCTCCACATGGGAGTGCTCGTGTCCCAAACCAGTCTCCCATGTAGCAATGACGCCAAAAGGGGACATCCTTCCCTCCGCTTGCCCTTCCGTAGCGATTTGGGGAGAGCAGGCCAATGCTCCAGGTGGGTGTGACGTGGTGGTCTAGGGGCATGAGACTTGCTTTGGGTGCAGGAAATCCTGAGCTTGACTCTCCAGACAAGCCCTCAATGCCCCTGTGGAGGGAAAGGGACTATAACTTTAGAAAATGGGTTGGATTTGAAGGGGCACAGGTGGCCAGTTTCCATGCAGCTTGTTTCCCATTGGGGAAAAGGAACAGCCTAGCCAAGCCCACAGCAAATCACATGGCCCTGGCTGGGCTTGAACCATCAATCTTTCAGTTAACAGCTAAACTTGCTGACCCATTGTGCCACAGAGAGGTGGACAGCACTCTGGCCTCTGGAGCCAGCTTCTCATTCCTACCTGCCAGCCAAGGATTCTTCCTGCCCACAGGACATTGAACCTGATACCCATGTCACCTCAACTTCGGCAGAGTGATGCAGCAGGAAGATGCTTGTCCCAGAGGGCTTGGATCAAAACCATTCTCAGCTAGCTTGCTCATTTCCTTCAGCCCACAAAGCATCCCTTCTTCTGCCAAGCGGAAGCACCATTTTAAGCTGGCAAGTTTTCTAAGGGTGTGAGTCGCAAGCCTTGATCCCCGTGAGACTCAAACTCATACTACTGTGTCCTATGTTTCCTGAAGTTTCCTTTTAGTCTTTCCACCTGTTCTATTCAAATGAAATAATTGTGCCCACACCACCCGTATGAACAGACAGAGACATGCTCGGGGGTAAAAAGGCCTTGGCCGCAACTTTATTACAATATATTTATACATACATAAACAGACAACAATAGTAAAGAACCTATGTGCATAATAGCGGGGAGGAACCATGCTACATAAAGCAGGTGAGGGCTGAGCTAAATCTCGCTCCCCTGCCCAGGTGAATCGACCCTTCGAATTCACCCTCCCCTTGGGTCAGGGTGGGTTTGCAGCCCCAAACCAGCCGTTTGGAGCCTGGGCTGGGGCCCCCGGCCTTAAGACCCCCCTGCTTCCCGAGTGGTAACGGGGTACAAGCGTGACCCCTCAGCTCATAGGGAGCCTTACCACACCATGGTTCCTACCCCGTTAACCGCCACGAAAAGGGGGGAGGCAACTCGCTGCTCCACCCCTTTCCCCCACACAGGTGTCCCGAAATGCAAATGAATGACAGCCCTCAAGTCCACCAACCAGAGCGTGTTCCCCTGGACCGATAAATGCACACCATTCCGTAGGAAGAGGCCTGTATTCTGGCTCACGATCCGTTCATGGTGCACCACCTGGCCCCCCAAGCGCCCAATAAACTCCCACATGACCCTGTTGATTTTTTGCTTGGCGCTCTCTATCTTGCCCGGCGTCGTAGTATACCGCCAGAATCTACGGGCAAGCAAATCTGACCACCAAATGAGTGCTTGAGGCCACTGAGTTGCCAATTCTGAGATGTTACCCTTCATTGCGCCCGTGAGCTTCCATGCGCTGCGTAATCCGAGATCATTTTCGCCCAGATGGATGATCAGGATGGCACGCGGCCCGAACCATTTAGCCCTGTGGAGGATCAAAGGCATCAGGTGCTCCCAGCGCATACCACTGCGCCCAAAGCAGTAGAGACGGGCATGTAGCCCACAACCCAGCTGCGTACCAAAGTCAGAATTAGCCACGTGGCATTTGGCCCACTGTACAATGCTGTGCCCCCAGATCCATACACTTGGCAACCGATCAGCGCCTGCAGATAACAAAACACAACAGTAGTATTATATACCTGTCAAACCGACTTGGGGGGGGGCAGGCAAAAGGCCTCACATAGGTGCTATAGACGCTGGACCACCATCGGCCTATAGCCATAATCCGCGAGGCAGGCAGGCCCCCCGTGACCGCCGTGGAAGCCGCCCCAATTTTGAAAGAGTGTGACCCATAACCAGCAGGCGACATTCCCAGTGCCACCAAACCTTCCTTAAAAATTGCCTGGAATTGAAATTTTGTCAAATATGCCCCAGCGAAATACATTAAAAGAGGACCCTCTAAAGGCGGACGAGCTTCTAAATATTCCTCCATTGCTGCCACCGGGCCCACTACCCCAACCATGGCTCGGTGCAACGTCAATTGCTGACCCTTCTCCCCCCCCCCCCGATCGGTCTTAAATCGCCGAATCATGATGGTGATAGTGTCAGGGGCGCGAGTTACGTCCCTGAACTGCAGGGCAATGCCCCTACAATCGCCCTGGGAGTTCACTGATCCGCAATGCCCCAAAAATGCAGTTGAAAAAACTGCCCGGAAAAACAACCCCTCATAGAGGGACGAGCAAATGCAAGTCAGTGTGACCAACAAGCGAGCCAGTGTGTCAACTGATACTGGTTGGCGGGTATCCCTCTGTGACCCCCACTCCCATGCCCAACCGTTGACAGCCCCACGAAGCTGATAACTCGCACATGGGTCGGCAACCCCCCATGCCTTGCTGAACAAGGCAATAGCCACTAGGCGACACCATATGATGCGTGGTGCTAACCTACCACCATTCAAGTGCACCGCAAACCACTCCACGTGACAGGTGGGGATGGGCTATGACTCCTGCAACCCGTGGGTTGAGAGGAGCTACGGAATTATTTATTTAATTGTTTATTTATTTATTTATTTATTTATATTTATTGGCTGTCCCCTCATGCCTACAGCATCCTGGGGCAACTTACAACAAGCAAAACAATAATAAAAATTCATTAAAACATCATCAAACAAGAGTAAATTTTAAAAAAACCAACCCTCTCACCCTCCCCTCCAAAGGCCTGGGCAAACAGCCAGGTACAGGCTCGGTGAAAAGTCATCAGACCTGTGGCCAAGCGAGGTTCCTCCGGGAGGGAGTTCCAAAGTCGCGGCCCGGCCCCCGAGAACGCCCTCTCCATTGTGGCCCCCCATTTAACACGAGGGACCTCCAAGAAGGCGCCCCCGGCAGATCGCAGGGATCGCCCTGAGGCACGGAAGGCAAGGCAGTCCCCAAGGAAAGAGGACATGTAAGCTTGCCACGTAGAGCTTGAAACAGCGGCTCTAACGCCCTTGTCTATCCTTTGCTCCCAAGACTTCACAAAGCTGCCGGCATCACCTCTGGGTTGATGTTGACGCTGGGCACCAGGGAACGGAACCGCTCCATCTGAAAATGAGATAGGGAATCAGCAATATCATTGTGAACACCGGGCACGTATTTGGCTGAGAAATACATATTAATGGAAAGGCACTTCAGCACAAACCAGCGGACCAAAACCATAACTCTGCCGGATTTACTGGACTGATGGTTGATCACTTGCACCAACGCCTGGTTATCGGACCAGAAACATATGTGGGAGTCCCGGAAGCGATGACCCCAGAGCTCCAAAGCCACCAGGAGCGGGAAGACCTCAAGGAAAGTTATGTCCCTGATAAGGTTGCTGGCCGCCCATTCCAGTGGCCAGCGTTGGGCGCACCAGCTACCCTGAAAGAACACCTCGAAGCCAATTCCACCTGCAGCATCGGATACCACCTGCATATCGGCCTCCAGTAGCCGTAACTCCTGCCACAGGGAGATTCCATTGTAGTTCTATAGGAACGTAAGCCACACCAGGAGGTCAGCCCTGATACCCTTAGTTATACGTACGCGGTGTTGGGGGGCTGTCAGTCCTGCAGTTGTTCGACCGAGCTGCGCACAGAAAGCCTGGCCAGAGGCTACCACCCTACATGCAAAATTGAGGCGACCGAGTAAAGTTTGTAAGGCCCTCAGTGTCACCTTCCTGGCAGCCAAAGTGTCTGTGAGCAGCCCCCGCAATGCGGCTAGCTTGTCCGGAGGGAGACTAGATGTGCGTTATGCACGGCAGCATCAAACAATGTGTACTGTACTAAGCACAGTACGGGGTCAATCCCATCATTAACAGAACTGCCTCTGGGGTAAGACAGATGATGTATCAAACGGAACTCCCCGGGCGCCTTTTTTGGCACTATCCCCAGCGGGGAGCATCACAGGGGAGAGAAAGGAGGGGAGTCATATGGACCTGCTACCCTTCCAGCCGCTATCTCCTTCCGTATCTTATTCCACACCACTCCCTCCATTCCCCGCACAGACTTGAGGTTCTTAGCCGTCAGGTTAACCCGCGGGCCCGTGTACGGGATCTCAAAATCCTCCCAAAAAAACCGCCACAAATAGGCAGCGTTGACCCTATTTGGGTAATGCCGCAAAAGAGGGTGGAGAACCTCAAGCCTGATTGGCATAGGCGCCAGACCCAGCGCCCCCATCCGGCTGGTGTGACCCACCGCCCCCGAGCCATTCCTGCTTTGGGCCCCCATTAGCAAACCTCTGCTTCCATGACTCGGGGCGCCCCTTATGGCAGGACGAGGCAGGGTGACCACCTCTGGAGCAGAAATGAGAGTATTTGCACCGGGAACAAAAATACCCCTTCCCATTGTACGCCCAGCATACCTGCTTCCCAGAAGATGCCTTTGAAGGCCCTGGGATCACCACTCCACTCCCCGTGTGGATGCCAGCAACAGGGTGGTGCGGGGCCATAATTTGGGAATGCATATTGTAGTCAATAATGTCCCAGCGAGTGTGGGGGTTAGACGCTGCCCTGTGATGAAACATCTCATCGTATTCGAACCAGGCCATCCCCCCAAAATCACTATAGGCCTTCTGGATGGTCGCGGAGTACTGGATTAACTGCCAAGCCGTACTCGGGAATTTATATGCCGCCACACCCCCACACCCCCCATGTAAATATAAAAACAGGTGGCCCATTTCTCCCAAGTCCTGGGTACAAATGGCTTCTTGCACTTGCCCTTTTCCCCTTTGTCAGCCTCTGCGCCCGTCGCCCGGCTCCTCCCTGTGTAACAACATAAAAATGTTGAGAAACTCACCTCTCCATATTTTCTCTTTGGTTGGCAGAGATAAGTGATCACCAGGCAGCGAGATGGGAATGGTGTAGGCGTGCAAACCCGGAGTAAAACCGGGCCGCCCATAAGTAGCCTGCGCCTGAGCGCAAACTACAGTTGTGTCCCACATGGGGATAGCCACATTGGCATCTAACGCCAGCACGGCCGATTTTTCCCAGTACCAGCGCGACATTTGTCCCTCAACTGCAGGACTGGCCCCTGCCGCGGTGCCTGTGCTGCAGACCTGGGCCCCAACGCCTGTGCACCCGGTACTCCCCATACCGGCGACTGCAAGCCCAGCTGCTATGCCAGTATTAACAACCTGTACCAGGACCCCTGGGTCCATGGCCCCCCAGTACCTGCTGTTGCAGTGCCCACTGCTATGCCCGCATTACAAACTTGACAAGAAACAGATATAGAGGTGCAGTTATAACAAAAGCAAAGAAAAACAACAACTGCACCATATGCAAGTCAAGGTCACCACATGGATCAATACCATAAATTTATAAATTTGACATAGTACAATGAGAATTTAAACAGTAAATGTATATTCGGATACAATATAAGTATTTAAACAATAAATGTATATGCAGATACAAGTAGATACAATGTGGATCGTGCAATTCCCATTTTTAAAAAAAAAATCCTTAGGGAAATTCGTAAATTAGAAGAAGCTCTCCCTAAGAATGGGTTCTTGAATTTGTCAAGAGATGAGTGGAATGCTCTGCAAACACTTCAAAAGGATAGGTCTATTGTTATAAAGAAAAGCTGACAAAGGGGGTGGAATTGTGGTCTTGAACCGGAAAGATTATGTAGTGGGATGTCATTCCTTGCTCTCAGTTAACACAGATTATAAACCACTCCTATCTGATCCAACTAAAAACTTGCAGAACAAGATAAGAAAAGTTTTACAAGAGGGCCTCAGTGTTAATATTATCACGAATAAGGAATATAAATTCCTATTTCAGGAATTTCCACGAACACCTGCGTTTTATGGCCTTCCCAAAATCCATAAGGGTTTATCACCCTTGGAGTATCGTCCCATGGTTTCCGGGATTGGATCCCTTTTGGAGCCTTTATCTCAATTTGTAGTGTATTTTCTAAAGCCATTTGTTTTAGAAATCCCCTCATACATAAAGAATACTACACATTTCCTTTCCATCCTAGATGATGTTGATCATACAAATACCTTCCCTATCCTTATTACTATGAATATAAAAGCACTTTACACCAATATACCACATAAAGAGGCCCTATACATGCTTGAGAAATATTTCAAAATGCAGATTGATAAAAATCCACCTATCCATTTTTTATTAGAATTAAGTAGATTTGTCCTTTTGGAAAACTATTTTGAATTTGATAATGAATTTTTTCTCCAGGTCAAGGGTGTAAGCATGGGCAGTAAGTTGTCAGCGGAACTCGCGATTATTTATATGCATGAGTGGGAGACTAAATGATAGGGATGTTAATCCCTACTTTGACTTTATTTTCTTATGGCGTCAGTATATCAGTGATATTTTTCTCATTTGGATAGGCGGTATAGAGACTTTGCAGGAGTTCAAGGAATGGATTAAAGGATTGCACGCAATGATCAAATTCACGTTACAGTATGATGAGCAGAAAATTAACTTTTTAGACTTATGGGTTTGGAGGAAGGGAGCTATCAGACCTCCGCGTTTATCAAACCCACTGATCAGAATACCTACTTATTTTATAACAGTCATCGTCCTCATAATTTATTAAGGAATATACCCAACAGCCAATTTAGAAGATTGAAAAGAAATTGTACTTTGGATACAGATTTTCTGGTGGAAGCAGCACAGATGAGTAGGGATTTTGAGGAGAGAGGTTATCCCAGGCATATTATCAAGCAGAATTTGAATAAAGTCATCTCTATGCCAAGAGAATATATTCTATACCCGAAGGATCAAACACAGTTAAGATGATTTATTAGTATATGTAACTACTTTTAATAATGGTACTAAATATATTAGAAACAGCATCCTTAAATATTGGAACACGCTAGATCACATAGAAGGGTGCTCCAACCCGCCCCTTTTTGCTTACAAAAGGGGTAAGAACCTTAGTGATTTTGTTGTAAGAGCTAGACTCCCAGCTTTGGGACAAAGAACCCTTGACAGTAAGACCCTTGTAGGGAATTAGCCCTGTGGGCAATGTTCTAATTGTGCCTTTAGTTATAAAATTAAAAGTTTCCAGTATTTAAATAATAAGAACTATGCAATTAAAGATTTTATTAATTGCAGCACCATAGGGGTGATAGATGCAATCGTTGCCCCTGTGGGAAACTTTATGTGGGGAAAACATCAAGACAGTTGAAGACATGAATAACTGAACACAGGAGCAGGTTGAAAACACACACATTAACTGCCCCATTAGTAGAGCATTATAATCAGTATCATTCAGACACTAACTACTTTATCTTTTGGGGTATTGAGAGACTGAAGCTTCCCATTAACCCTAAAGTGCTCACAGACCGTGAGAATGTCTGGATCCTCACTTTGGATACAATTGCACCACGGGGTCTTAACGACCTACTTGATTCAGTAATTTGACTCCCTCTGTGAGTATGTTTGTTACTTAAACGAGGCCCGGTTTTCCTTTGCGGAGTCCTTGCAGCTTAGCAATAGCTGTGCAAGTCCCGGCGGAAAAGGGAAGAGTTGTCTCCCTGTGGGTTCATTTCAATCTTAGCGCTGACTCGGTTTAGGATTCTTTTCACCTGTCCCTCGTTGTGTATCGGGCACCATGTGATTGAGGAAGTGGCCATAAAGCTGCTTTCTTCTATGGTTTGGGAGAGATATTCGGGCCAGACCCCCTGCGATACAGGAGTTGCCAGCAGAAAGCACACATAGGAATAACCGGCATCCGAAACCCAAGCTCCCAAAAGGAAGGAGGTTAGTGTAAGCGTCATATTACTAGAAACGCAAATAGGGCACAATAGTGTGCTCTAAGATGGATCACTGACCGATATAAGGAACTTAAACTGTTATTTTTCTTGCCCTATTAAGGAGCAGATTCAAAAAAATCGTTATGCCTTGGAGAGGAGCATTTTGGGTTCTCTTTAAGTCTACACCTGTGGGTGAGTTTTTCTTGACTGCCTTTTCTATAACCCTCCGGCACATGGAGAGTCTGAGAGAAGGTGACGTTACCTTTCCAAGGGGAGCCCTCGGTTGATTTCCTATTGACATTCAGCTAGTCCTTTATTTTGGTTTTAGGACTGAAAAACATTGGATACTTGGAATTATTGTTGAGACCGACTTCAAACATTAAAAGATTGGTACTAAATACCCCTGAAGAAGCTTTTTTAAGCAAAACGTTGGACATTTATAAGCTGCTTTTGGGATTTTTTTCCCATTAGAGTCCAGGTTTTGTTGAATTTGAATTTTGCTTTATTCTTGTATGGAGTTTCATTAAGCATTCTGTACCCATATGAAATCTTTTCTGTGAAGCTTAGTCTCATTAATCTCTTTCTTGGTATCTACTTGTATCTGCATAGACATTTATTATTTAAATACTTGTATTGTATCCAAATACACACTTACTGTTTAAACTCTCATTGTACAATGTCAAATTTATGGTATTGATTCATGTGGTGACCTTGACTTGCATATGGTGCAGTTGTTGGTTTTTCTTCGCATTATAAACTTATGCATGGCCTCCCAGACCCACAGAGCCCCCTGGGCCCCACAGTGCTGGCGACTGTGGGACCCGTGGACCTCTCACCTTGGTCTATGGGCACAGCCGTCATCCTGCTCATCCTTGGTGCATCTGTTGTGGCTGCTTGCATCCCTCCTGCCGAGCTCCTGATGTCTGCCTCGAGTACGCCCCTCTGGCTCTCAGCATGCTGACTGTCCACCTCAGGACCACCCGACCTGCTTCCAGTGGGCTGTGTTTCTTTCCGATTCCGCCGCTACTTTGGGGGAGGAGGGGCCCCCGCTGCTTCTCCCAAGCTCTGAGCCTGAGCCATCTGCAGTGCGATGGCTATCATCTGCGTCCTGCATGGTCTACCTGGGAGTGCTGCCCCATGCCCCTTCTTACCCCATGCTGGCAGAAACCCTTGCCTAGGGACGCCGTCTTTCCCCAGAAGGGGCTGAGGCCCTAGTGACCCGGCCAGCCTGGGCCCTAGTGACCTGGCCAGCCTGGGAACCAGTGGCAGTGCACCCCCTAGGGCGTCAGGGGCAATGCCCCCCCAGCCGCTGGGGCCACAGGAGTCACCCAAGTAAGACCGCCGCCGGGGGGGGAAGTCGTGCCGGCCCGAGTCTGGGCTCGTGTGCGGAGCTAGCTCCGCACATTGTCACTGGTTTGTGTGCGTGTGCACACACAAACCAGTGACTCTCACACACCACCACCCCTGAAGACTTCCTAAGGAAGCCTTCAGGGTCAAAAGGAAGCCTTCAGGGTCAAAAGGGAGGCGTTTTCTCCCTTTATGCAGAATGGGCGGCTAGAAGTGCCATCTATTCTGCATAAAGGGACCCCACAATGAAATAGTGCTGGCAGGGGGCACTATTTCGTTGCGGGGGCTGGGCAGGGGGAAAGTCCATACCTGGGCACCCAACATGGGTGCCCGGGTATTGGGGGGAGGCTGGGAACTGCCGTGCGCGCAGTTCCGAGCCCTCCCCCCCCGAGTCCCTCCCTTCTGAGTCAACTTTGACTCGACTGGGAGGCAGGGGACTCGAGCCAGCTGCACCAGCAGCACGCACGGAAGCAGCAGGAGGCTCGGCTCCTGCTGCTCCCACAGCGCACGCTGCTTCAACCCCAGGGATGAGGAGGAGGCGACGCTGTGGAGAATGAATCACCCCCTGAGCTGGCCCGTGGTGAGTAAATTGTGGGGGGCCCTGGGGTGGAGGCACACAGGGAAGGGGGGAGTGAGGGCAGACCTGCTGGGTCAAGCTAGAGGGAAGGGTTAGAGTAGGGGGGCTGGGAGCCAGGACTCCTGGGTTCTTGGGGAGGGAAGTGAGGGCTAGTGGGTTAGAGCAGACGGGGGCTGGGAGCCAGGGCTCCTGGGTTCTCTGGGTGGGGAGTGGGGAGCTAGTGGGTTAGAGAGCAGAGGGGGGCTGGGAGCCAGGGCTCCTGGGTTCTCGTGGAGGGGAGTGGGGACTAGTGGGTTAGACATGGGGGCTGGGAGCCAGGATTCCTGGGTTCTCAGGGAGGGGAGTGGGGGCTAATGGGTTAGAGCAGAGGGGGACTGGGAACCAGTGCTCCTGGGGAGCTAGTGGGTTAGAGAGCAGAGGGGGCTGGGAGCCAGGGCTCCTGGGTTCTCAAGGAGGGGAGTGGGGACTAATGGGTTAGAGAAGGGGGGCTGGGACCAAGGGCTCCTGAGTTCTCGGGGAGGGGAAGTGGAGGCTAGTGGGTTAGAGCAGAGGGGGGCTGGGAGTCAGGGCTCCTGGTTTCTCGGGGAGGGGGGCTAGTGGGTTAGAGCAGGGGGTGCTGGGATCCAGGGCTCCTGGGTTCTCTGGGAGGAGAGTGGGGACTAGTGGGTTAGTGCAGGGGGGGACTGTGTGTGGTAAAATGGAGGTTTGGAAATCCTGAGATATCACTGCAAGTCATGCGATTTCAGTTGTGTTCAAAATCCTGGAAATGAGATGTGTGTGGTAAAATTGGACTCAGGCTGTGTCTGGGGTGCTTTACAAGGATGGGTCCCTGTGTTTTGGGTTTATAAATTATTTATTTTAAGCTTGATGTGCATGTAGATTCTGTTTTCTTCCATCCAATGTTAACCCTGGGAACTCCTTGCTGCTGGGTTATGCCATGCCACTGGCCTACCATCCCCCTGGCTCCGCCTACTATCCCCCTAGGCCCACCGGCCCAGCCTTTCTGCCCCAGTGCCCCTCCAACATCAAAACCCACCAACCGCCCCTGCTGGGAACCCCTGCCACCACGAGCAGACTTGGCAGGCACCATGACGACCCTGCAACTTGTACTGATAAACAAAGAAGAGCTTTGGTTAACGGGCAGGGAGGTGAGTATGCTGCCGCTTTACCGCGCGTGTGGGGATTGAAGGTCTGTACACTCCCACGCTAGCCCAAGCTACGCTCAGAGCGGGCCACCCTTCCCATTTTCCCACGACCGTGTCCTGGGCCCACCAAGTGGCTTAGACCTGATTTCCCTCCCCCCACTCCAAGGGTGGGTAAAGCAAACCACCCTAAGTGCGATACAGACCTACATCCCCTTGCACCTACACCCCCTTGCATGCGAGCATGCACCCCCTTCCCATGGGGCTCCTCAGAGAGATATTGACTGCCCCCCATGAAGGGACTCACATGGCGGGGCCCCCGCATCCCCGTCTCCATTGGGCGCCCTCAGCATCCCCGGGAGCTTCCCCCGGGGGGGGGAAAACCCTACGGTGCCCAACCCCGCATTCCACGGGGCTTCTGGGCCCGGTTGAGGCCTAAACCCTCACCCAGGGGGTTTATGCTGCCCCCTCCCCTTAAAGCAACTTGCGTGAGCACCGCAGCTCTGCCTGGGGGCAGCGCTCCATTCAACCCCAAACCCACCCACCCACCCCAATCTGGGGGGTTTGAAGAGAAATTCCTGAGCGCCGCTGCACTGCCCAGCAGTGGTGCTCCCTATGGCCCCCACCCCCATTTGGGGTTTTAAAAGTTAAATTCCCAATGTGGGCCCCACACACACATTCTTGAGCACCGCCATGCTGTCTAGCAGCGGCGCTCCATGCACACACCCCATCCAGGGGTTTCAAGTAAAAGACTTGAGCGCTGCTGCAGTGTCCGACGGCGGCGGTCCATGCGGTTCCCCCCCCCCCACATCCAGGGGGATTTATGAGCACTCCATGTGAGCCCAACGGAGCCCCCCACATGCCAGCAACAGCTCCCTCTCCCCCACCGGGGCTGTCCTGATACTCACCCGGATCGCAAAGTAGGAGCACGAGAAGCCCTGGAGCAGCACAAGCCCAGTAGAGGCATGGGAAAAAAAACCTCTTGTGTGCGGCTCTGCAATTGAGGAGAGAGGAAGAGGCACCTGGCTGCTTTAGGTAAATATACCTGTCTATGCCCCCCGCCCACCAGGTCCGCCTCCTCTTCCCCCATTGGCTCACCGGTGCCGCTGCTCAAGGGCAGGCAGTGGGGAGGGCAAAGGAGCCCTTTGCCGAGCACCCTGTTCAGGGGAGGGCAGGCACAAACTCACCCCCCACTTAGGACTGGGGGGTGTCCCTTATACATCCTTCTAACGGAGAAAGTGGGTTTAGAAGGAGCATGGCAGTTGCAGGATTACAGTCTAAAGTATTTGTACCTTGTATTTCTTTTAAGCTAGAATGTAAAAGAGCATGGAGGTGATCATTTTACAATAACATAACGTCACAACATTGCTACTGTAATACATGTACAAGCTCTGTTGTAAAATTTGGGGTGGCAAAGCTTTTTCTTCCCAGGGGCCACTTTGAAAATGCATAAAAGCTCCATGGGTCACACAGATGTTGGGTGTGAGGATTCTTAAGGGGTGTGCTCAGAAACAGGAGTGGGGATAAAAACTGGATCCAGGGGCTGGAAAGGGGCCAAATACAAACTAACCACAGGTCACATTTGGACCACCCCCCCTCCCCCAAGCCTGAGGTTCCCCATCCCTGCTTTAGGGTCTGGGTCCCATCTCTTTATGGAATGGGTTAACATCATTGTTCCTGGGAACCATTTTAGAAAACTAGGCATATTTGTAAATCCTCCTTGTGTGGTATCATAGCTGTTAAACAAATGGCCCTGACTTTCAAATGGGAGAAGTTCAACAGTGGAGCCTTCTGGGCAGAGTCTTCTGAATAACTTCCCCAGCCTTGCTTTCGCACAGCTAGAATTCTTTGACCTTGGGTGAAACTGGAAAGCCTATTTTTCCCATGCTCCCTGAGCCAGGTGAGGAACGATATTCTTTTGGTGGCATGAGGCAAGATTTTAGCTGTGGGGACAGAAAGGAATTTTTAAATAAGCTACTTTCTAGGGTAAAGACAAGAAGTGTTTGAAATAGATCATGCAAAATCAATTGATATCTTCTGGCGGACTGCATCAGTAAGAAATGCTTAACACCAAAGTTGCTGTGTCTGAAAGGAGTCTGAATGGACAAACAAGCAGCTGAGTGATTACTTGTAGATTAAACGTCATGGAGGTTAAATTCCACAGGGGCTGCTTGCTTCATTTAAATGACAGATGTTGGTTTCAATGCACTGTACCAACTTCTGGTTGGTACAGCGCATTATACCACTACGGTATAAGTGCAGTATACCTGTACGATATACTGCTGTCCAGAGAGACAGAAAACAGCCTTGGGTACAGAATCGGTAAAACGCACATAATATCTCAGTTCCCAGTATGCTCCGTGTGTTACCATCAAGGGCAAATGAAAAGGGCCACGTGTCGGGGGGGTTGTGCAAACAGAATCGATAGAAAGCACATAATATCTCCATTCAACCGGGGGGGCATCTTCGCCTTTACCCTATGATTGCTCCTCCAATGGATACTATGGCCTCGTTCCTTATTTCCCGCTTGCCACTGAGAACAAAGAGGCTATTTCTGGCAGCCCGTGTGAATGCCCTGCCATCTAAAATTCTTGAAGGGCGTTTCAGTGGGGTTCCATATGCCCTGAGACTCTGTCCCTATGATCATCTTGAGGCTGAAACCACGTCGCATATCATCTTCTTTAGCTGTCGCCTCTATGATAATATAAGGTTTGAATGCTTGAATGAATTTATTTTGAACCACCCAGGTAGATCTCAGGAAGCTTTGCTAGTACTTGCATTAGCAGATAAAGAGGCAACAGTTACTAAGCAGGTTAGCTCCTTTTTGGTGAGGGCTTTTGCCCTGTGGAAATTATTTCTGGAATTTGTTACCTTTGGAGGGGTAGGGTGGGTTGTGCCTCTCCCATATGAGTTTTATTTTTACTTTTTACTTTATTCCTTTTAATTACTTGGAGTTGTCTGTTAATCTATTGATGTATTTGTATAATGTATTTGGTTTGTGTGAAGGCAATGGCCTATGGCCACGCCGAATAAAGCTATTATTATTATTATTATTTCCATTCCCAGTGTGCTACTGTCAAGGGCGAATGAAAAGGGTCATAGGTGAGCCTTGTGCGAGCAGACTATATAAAACGCACGTACTACCCAAGTTCCCAGTATGCTCCATGTCCCGCCATTGAGGACGAACGAAAAGGGCCACGTGTTGGGGCTTGTGCTAACAGAAGCGATAGAACGCACATAATATCCAAGTTCTAGAGGCAAGATCCTTGCTTCGGACACAAGGGGTTCAAATACCCTATGGCGCTACTATCGAGTGAGAAATGAAAAAAAGTGTGCTGGGGTTTGCGACACCCCTATCAATAGAGCGTGTATAATATGAATGTGCGTAGTACCAGTACAGTATACTGCTGTCCAGAGAGACAGAAAACAGCCTTGGGTGGGCCTTGTGCATACAGAATCAGTAAAATGCACATAATATCCAAGTTCCCAGTGTACTACCATTGAGGGCCAAAGAAAAGGACCATGTGTTGGGGCTTGTGTGAACAGAATCGATAGAGCACACATAATATTTCCGTTCCCGGTGTGCTACTGGCGAGGGTGAATGAAAAGGTTCATAGGTGGGCCTTGTGCGAGCAGACTCAATAAAATGCACATACTACCCAAGTTCCCAGTATGCTCCGTGTCCTGCCATTGAGGGCGAATGAAAAGGGTCTTGGGCGGGGCCTTGTGAGACCAGCATCACTGAAACGCATATAACGAACATTCGTACATGTGAAGAGTACAATGGGAGGAACTTGAAATGAAATGGTGATGCCCCAAAATTCCAGTCTACGCACTTGGGCATAGACAGTTATTTTCTACGGGCCCAGGCACACCCTCCACCATCGCAAACCCCCCCCCCCTCCTTTCTTTACCTTCTTGAGGACCAAAATCCTAACTTGCAGATAGCTGTGGTCTTGCAGTAAGACTTCTTGCTCAGGAAGCCAAAAGTCATGGGTTCTACTCCCCTGTTCTGCTGCTGCTGTCATCGAGTAGAAGAGGAAAAAGTCTGTACCTTTACAAAATTTTTGTTGGTGCCAGCCGTGGAAGGTTCGTGTCCATTACTGTGCATGGGGCCCCGATCCTCGAATACGAGCACCGTGGCCTGGCAGCACCGTGGCCTGGCAGCACCGTGGCCAGGCTCATAACACCCAGAGGTCAATGGTCAATCCATTCTCGGCTAGCTGGCTTCTTTGAGAGTGATGAGTTGCAAGGGCGTGTTGGTTTCAGGGGCGTAGCTACCGTGGCGCGGGGGGGCGCATTTGAGCCCGGGACCTGCTCTGGTGGGGGCCCGCAAGCCATGGGGCCCGAAAATAAAAAGTCCCATCTGAGGTTTTTTTTTTTTTTTTTTTTTTTTTTTTTTTCCTTTCCTGG